>JAULJZ010000023.1:10180043-10190861 GCA_032270985.1 Heliamphora pulchella
ATTTGTATATAAAAAAAATATTTTTTTAATTACCATTGTGACCCCTCTGACAAGACGCAACACGTAAGAGCAAAGACCAGAGAGTGAGACTGAGAGACGCAAGAGCAGAAAGTGAGACGAGAGCTGAGAGCTTGAGACTAAGGTCTGACTTTTGAGAGCACCAAGATCTAAGAGTCTGAGACGCCGACGACGTCGACCCGATAATGCGGGCGAGGTGACGATGCCGACGATGACGAGGCAAGGGCAGACCCTAGAAAGCGAGGCGAGGCAACAACTTAGGCAAGGTGAGGCAATTCAGATCTGAAAGAGAGAGGCGACGCCGATGAGGCGACGCCGAGTCACCGACATACGACAGTCCAGCCGTCCAGGTAGGTACTAAGGTTCAATACTCGTCTACTTCTCTTCTGACTCTTTAACTTAGGTTTCATTTGAGTTTCACCTACTGACCAATGTGAAAATAAAATATAAAAAAAAGATCCAACTTGTGCCCCAAAGGCTAAAGCGATTCGTTTCAAATAAAAAAAATTGACACATCTCAAGTGTTTTGCAGATTAATGGAATAGATTAACAATTTCATATCCATGGGCATTTCAAATACTTTCTCAGCTAACTACTAATACAGACTACAGTAATTCTAATAAGGGTCTGTGACAATACATAGTTTCATGCACAATGTGGAGTCCAAAAATATTATGAGTGCAGTTGCATTGGAAACTGTCAAATTAATTGTTGGAGATCTCGATGATGCATTTTTTTCAGTTCTAATTGATGAAACCCGTGATATATCAATAAAGGAACAAATTGCTGTAGTAATACGATATGTGAACAAAAAAGGTAATTTCATTGAACGCTTTTTGGGTATTGAGCATATTGCCAATACCAATGCTCTTTCACTCAAGAATACTATGGAGACTTTATTTTGTAGACTTGGACTGAGTATTTGTAGGTTGAATGGGCAAAGTTATGATGGGGCAAGCAATATACAAGGTGAATTGAATGGTCTTAAAACACTAATACTAAAAAAGAATCTTTCTGCATACTATGTTCATTGTTTTACCCATCAATTACAACTGGCTCTTGTCGCTATTGCAAAGAATCATGATTAAATAGTCTTGTTATTCCATTTTGTTAGTAATGTAGTGAATGTTGTCGAGGTATCTTGTAAATGTCGTGATATTCTTAAAAAGAAACAAGTGGCAAAAGTTGTTGATGCATTTAATGTTGGAGATAAATCAGGAAACAAGTCTCAAGCGTTCTGATGAGACACGTTGGGGCTCACATTATAATACTTTAGTTAGTTTGGTGAATTCAACGCAACAAGCAGAAGCAAATTTATTGTTGAACTCAATGCAGTCTTTTGATTTCATATTCAATCTTCATTTGATGAGAGCAATATTAGCTATTACATCTGAACCATCACAAGCATTACAAAAAAAGATCAAGACATTGTCAATACTTTGAATTTGGTTGAGATTTCTCAGAAATGGCTCCAAATAATGCGGGAGAGTGAGTAGACATCTTTACTTGATGTTGTTATCTCTTTTTGCGAAAAGAATGGAATTAATGTTCTCAATATGAATGATGTGTTTGTAGCTCAATGGAGAAGAAGACGTAAAAGGCCAGAAATGACAAACTTAAATAACATTTAAATTTTGGCTTGGATTAGAATATATGTAATTTAAATTGATTTTCTAATAATTTCTATTAACTTGATCTTTTTGGAGAAATGGTCAGTTTTTTTTGTTCAGGAGATGAAGAATAAATAAAAAATAAGTTTGCTTGAATAATGACTGCATGAAGATTACAACTTGAAGACATTGGGTTTGGCGTAGTTAGAAGTTTTTGTGTTTACCTTGAATTGTCAAGGGGGAGATGATTAAGAATTTAATTTGTAATTAAAGTCTTTTATTTGTATGACAATTCATGTGTTTGAGTAATTGTAAAACTCTTATATGGATTAGAATTGTAGTAGCTGGATAATCCCAGAATTTTTAATTAATTTGGGGTTCTAAGAGTTATCTAATTAATTTGAGTTATAACTCTTAATTGGATTAGGAATCTATTATCAGAATATTATTCAGGCTGAAAGACTGAAGTACAACATAAAAAGCCAAGAGTATAAGCCAGTGAAGCAAGTTCGCGCAAGAGCAGAAAGTAGTTTGGCACATGACCGCTCGAGCGGTCCCAAGTGCGCTCGACCCCAAGCAGTTTTAATTTGATTATAACTACAATTGTTTGGTTTTGAGGCCCATATAAAGGACCATAGGCCGGTTACGAAAATTAACTTCTATACTTAAATAATCAGATATTCTAAAGCAGGTCAGAAGTTTCTTTCGTGTTTCAAGAATTCGAGATTATTCGTGTTCAACTTAGAAGGCGTTCTAAGTTTATTGACTGATGATTTTGCTGGTGCGAAAATATTGAGGGTTCAATACTTATGAAGTTTCAAGAATTCGTTACTGCGGTGATCAAGCGAGGAACGATACACGTGAATTCGACAAAATAGCTTAAGACGTTTGGATTGAAAATTCGATCAAAATCTGTAAATTGGTATCTTATAACTGTTCAATTGATTAGTGCTTAATTTACTTGGATAAGGATTAGTCCCGTAATTTTTTTACCCAAATTGAATTTTTTACGTAAAAAATCTTGTGTGTTAAATTTAGATATTTGATTTTTTACTTCTCGTATTCTACGACATAGATTGATTAAAAACGTAAAAACAATAATTTTTTAATTGATTTCATTAAAAAATATAAAAATATTTTTTTTTTCAAATAAAACTAACTTCAATTTGGCCCGACTTAAATTAATTTAACCCAACTCTTTTCCATGAACTTAAGAGGCCCAATTAGGCCAATAACCCACTCTTAAACCCAACAAAAAACTAAGTCTTGAGCCCAATTACTAAAAAGACCCATATTCATAACCTAAGCCCAATTATTAAAAATTAGGCCCACAACCCAACCCAACTCATCTTTAAAAGCCCAAACAAGGCCTTGTATGTATATATTTCAATTATTAAAATTTAGAATTTGAAAATCTAATTTTAATTAAAATAATATGTCTCCACAGTTAAATTCAACTACTAAAAACTATATATATTCAAGTTTCCAATTAAAAAGTCCATTTTAAATCATTATACAAAAATATTTATTTTAATATGTCTTTTTTTGTAATTACATTCAAGTATTATAATAACATTATAAATTATAAAAATAATGTATAAATCATAAAAACATTACATTAATTCAATTCCATAGAAAAAGTAACCAATTTTATACATTAAGTCAAAATTTATACATAATTGTAAAAAGGTTTAATTCAAACGAAAATTCACTACATAATTAATTAAATAATGATAAAATAATACTAAATTATAGAATTAAAGTTTTAAACCTAAAGTTATTAATTAAATACAATACTAGTAAAAAAGTAATCAAAAATATACATCAAATCACAAATTTATATAAAAGACTTAATTTGACTCCACCCCCATAATTAAATAATGTCATAATCAATTTAAATTATAGAAATAAAGTACTAAATATAAAACTACTAAATTAATTCAACTCCATAAAATCAGTGATTAAAAATATACATTAAATCAATTTTTGAACACTTTTCTTAAATAATGTAATATAAATATATCATTAAACCTTAATATATTAAATTTAACCCACAAAAATCATATTTTTGGAGCTAAAAGCCCCCTTTGGCCAGCCACTTTGCTCACTCCTTCACTCAACCTATTAATTTATTCTTTGTGTCATAAACTTTTAGGTTTGCATGCAAATTAAGTGGCATAAGCCACCACCCTTCTTACAACCACAATGATGATGCCTCCACCTAATAGTTAAGCTTAAAAAGACCACCCTCCTCTCTCCCATTTTCGGCCAAGAAGATCTCCCACCCAGATTTTGCTTCCAAAATTTTTCTAAGTGTTGTATTTGAAAGGCTAGAGAGAAAAAGAGAGAAAGAACGAGGTCTAGCCTTTTACTTGTGCTGTTGAAACTCATTCATAAGGTGCTTTCTTCTAAGATTCATCTTGTTCTTCATCACTCCAACCCCTAAACAAGGTAGGAATCACATTTTTATACTTTTATTTTTCTTAATTCATAGTCTCTTTGGTTCAAGAACACAAAAACGGTTTAAGATCCATGCTCACCTTCATGAAATGTGGTTTTAAACTCAAAATCTCTTCTATTTTCTCTCCTTTCTTATTTTATTGAGTTTAATTCTCAACAATAGTATATAACTCTTATATATAAGAGGGATATAGCCATGCATTGATAGATCATGGGTCAAAGAGCCAAAATAATGCATATTTACGATTCTGTCCCTTGAGATTTTTGGTAAAAATATGAGTTTTGTGCATTTTATTTTTTGATCTAGACTCGAAATATTGCTTTGAATTTTTAATTGTGACATCATATTGATATTCTCTACATGCACAAATTTTGGTAAAACCCAGTTCCATTTCTTTCATATTTTTAAAACTCGTATACCAAAATGGCTAAAAATGTTGTCCGGAAGGACAACTTTAAGATAACACCATTTTTTGTAGAAATATGTTTTTGCATGAAACTAGTGAAAAAGTTAGATTTATCTCTTATCTTTTAAACTCCACTAAAATCACTCAAAAATCTTATGTGTAAAGAGAGTTGTGTTATTTCTTTTAAAAAGTGTTAGACCTGGATATTATTCGGTTAAAAATAATTTAAAAATGAAATATAATGTCTTTTTGAGTACGGTCAAGTCCTAGAGCTTCCTAGTTCAGATATCTATCTCCATAAACATTTTTAAAATGTTTCAATAAGTGTAAGAGAACGTTTTTAATTTTTAAAGTCGGCCCTAGAAACCACTATTGTGCTAAAGCATGCACCAAATCTATTACCCATTTTATTTCTCCAAAATCCAAAAATAGTTTCTTCACAAAAGTTGTTCGGGACATCCCAAATAGGCTACCTACCAAATTTGAGATTTTTTTAAAAAAGATATGGTATTTCAAAATCCCCAAAAACTGTAGCAAAAATTAAAGTAGTAAACATGGTCAATGAGAAATGAAGTGTTTAGTCCATCTTCAAGTGTGCCTCATGTTTATGTTATGCTTTGTTTGATAAAGTTGTGATGCATGATGCTATGATTAATTATTTATATGTTTATTAATGATGAATCTTGGATGAATATTAACTTAGTTCACTTCAATGCGTAACTATCGAATTTCTTTATGCTTAATCATGTTAGCATGAGTTCAATATTAGTTGTCACATGTTAATAACCCTAAACCAAGCATAGGGATTTCTTTTATAAGTTGGAGACTCATATCTTTGCATGATTTCATATATCCCATCATCATTGGAGTGAGAGCTACGGAGTTCATTAAATTTTAAAACGAATGGTGAACTGAACCTTAGGATTATGACACTTTCGGACTTGTTTCATGAAAATAAAGATATTCTTGTGATTTCGGGACGACGCCCATGGTGCTATATGCACTGTTACTTGTGATTTTTGGACGACTCCCTACGGCAATATGCCATGTGATTTCGGGGCGACTTCTTACGGTTATATGTCGTGTTTGGTGAAGGATGGTTCGGATGGCGAAATAATCGATGTTGAAATTTTCGTGATAACACATGAGACCTTGACCTTAAAGTCAATGAGTAGATATCGATCGGTAGATTTGGTTAGTATGCATGATCGAGTTTAGGATGGTTTCCCATCTACGCCCTGCTTCATTCTATTGCCATCTTTATAGCTAAGGAGGTAGGTGGTCAAGAACGAAAACTTGAGGCTCTTCACATGTGTAACCCCACAAAGGACGCTGACGTGTTCGATCTTTATACGTATTTTTATTATTAGATTCATTTATTATATAAAATTTGTTAAGTAGATTATTATGCAAAAAATAAAATTAATTAAATATCCATAACTCTATAATTAGATCACTTAGATAAGTAAATAAATGAATGATAAGTATTATACTTTTATTAAAAAAGTTAAACAACTATTATCGAATGCTACAAATGTCAGATTAACTTTATCTTTCATATAAGTAACAAATTAACAAAACTTTACATAAAGAATGGATCTTATCCTAAAAGGCTAAAAGTGTGGCCAGAAATCAAACTCACTATTTGTAGCTATGAGATTTTGGCTAGGTTTCTGGTTTGTAAGAATACTTACAGAGGGCTGATATATATATATATATATATATAAGGCATGTTTGGAAGCTCTAAAAAATTAACTATTTTTTGTTTAACAACCCACTTTCAAACTAAATCTTTGAGCTCTCAAGAAATCTCACTATTTTTTTTACACAGAAAAATAGGCATATTTATATCCCAAACAATTTAATATTTTTTTAAATAAAATGACTATAATATTTTCAATAAAAAATCAACTATATTCACAAAAAGTATAAAAGCCAAAGAGTTAACTCAAACATTATATTTTAAAGACAAAAAATAATATCATATTAAACATTTTTTTAAAACAAAAAGCAAAATGCAGAAAACAAAAAACTGCCCCAAGTAAATTATCCCAAACAATCCATCATTTTTTCTTCCACTTATTTTTAAGACTAAATTTCTAAAAAACTACGCCTTTAAACATCCCAAACAGACCCTTATACTGATGAATAAGAAAATGTTTTTTTTTTGGGTGATTTAGAAAAGAAGTATATATATTTTGCAAAATGGACATTTTGCAAAATGAATCGCCTTAAACCCATCTCGGTGATTATTCCAACTGTTCATTTCATTAAGTTTTACGATAAAATTTAAAATTCAAACATTAGAGAACTACAATATTTTACTCCCAAGATTCACACACTGTTTATAAGAAAAAAAAGAAAGAAAAAAGAAAAGATGATAACAGAAGGGGGTATAGGGTACTGTGTGAAGCTTAAGCTTCTGTTTTCTTTCTTTTTTTTCTTATAAACAGTGTGAATCTTGGGAGTAAATTATTGTAGTTCTCTAAGGTTTGAATTTTAAATTTTATCGTAAAACTTTATGAAATGAACAGTTTGAATAATCACCAAGATGGGTTTAAGGTGATTCATAACAGTTGATATATATAAAAATTTAAAATATAAGTTTTTGAAAAACCGAATCCTAAGTACAATTGGTTCATACATAATTTATTGTTATTATATTAATATTCTGCTTGGCATTACGTACCTTGTTTAGTATAGCTTTTTATAAGCCTTATTCATATGTTATTTTTCATTTTTGTATTTCAGTCAAATTTTTATCTTTTCTATTCATAAAACAAAAAGACAACTTAGTTCTAAGCATCCAAACAAGGCGTTATGCCATGCGGCTACTGAAAATTTTACGTTCCGTTTAAACCTGTGTTTTTGCTTATGAGCGCTTGGGGATTGTTATGAATTAATCTGTTATAGAGAGCTCCATTTTACGAATTGAATTAAAAAGAGTTTAAATCAAAAAGAGTTTTTAAACTTAAAGATGAAGTAATTAGCAATATAAACAATTTTGTTCTTTAAAATTAAAATAAATTTTTTCTTTTTAAATTCTAATTAGATTATGCCACATTTTTTTAGCCTTAGTTTCTTTATTAGATAGGCTTAAACTAAACTTTTCCAAAGAATTAAGTGTTTTTATTTTCCTAAATTAGACCATAAATAATATTTTTTTACTATAGAAATATTATTATCATACTAAAGCTAATTCTTTTATTTTTTATCCAGATTTTGAAAATCACTAATCAAACCCTGCGAGGGTTAGGTGAGTCTTATGATACCTGGGCTAGTTTAGTTTTCGATTACCGCTTTATAACAATCTTGAGGTGCACCACTATTGATACTGGTTGGAAATTATTACAAAAATATGAGTATTATAAAGATAAAAATGATAGTTTAAATGACGTCTTGATCGTTGGGAGACGATAAAGCATGTTAGCGTGGTGATGTAATAAGGGCGGCAGGTCACGACCGGGTGACTAGGGAATGATCATTTCCACTGCGGGATAGTTCTCCAAATTGCTGGTAAAACCGTTTAATTGGATATCATTCTAAAAATAAAAAACGAGTAATAACTCATATATCAATGCACTCACACTAGTTTTGCTAATGTTTTGTTAAAATCGCGTTTCAGGTGATGCTTAAAATGAATCAGCTGAAGTGGATGCATCATGTTTTTCTTCTTTTACTTTCTTCTTTTGTTGCCTTATATATTTTCTCTTATGATATACCTATGTATATGAATATTTCTGGCATATGCACTAGTAAGCTCTGAAAAATTTTGGAAAGATCATTTGGTCAACTTTTGTAAAAATTAATAAAAGAATGTTGTTTATTTTCACAAATATCTGAAAAAGTTTTCAAAATAAGAGATCTCGGATAGATTTTGACTTACTGGTCGGTCGCGGATGTCGCTCTTAAAAATGGGTCGTGACAAAATGAAAGCTAAGTTGGAAGGACATTGGGTCTCCAAGTTGAAGCCCTTCTGCAGAAGGGTATCCTGTTAGGTGAGAGTGGATGAAGTCTGAATGAGCACCATGAACTTGCGTAGACAATTGAATAGCTGACTCCCCACTTTGAGGAAAGGCAGAGTCTGATCGTCTTTGTCTATTATATGCAATATATGGGTGTACTTGTGTATAAGAAACTGGTTAGGAGTTTTTATTTTGGTGACATGATGTGCCTATTAAATCATAAATACATAATGTATATGCGTGCAATATATGTGCATATTGTTCATAAGGAACCTTTACACTCCTATGCATCCGTGACTATATATATTATATGGTATCCTAATAAATTAAACGTTGGACGCAATGTATTAGGTTATAAAGAACGGAGAGATGCTTGGTGTTTCACATTTGAGGAACAGAAGAGTGCTGTCTAATGGTTTTATATCACTAGGGAAGGAGAATTTGCAGGTTGGTGGTCATTAAATCCTCCCTCTTCCCTCTCCTGCTGCTCCCCCTCTTCTTCTTACCTTTCTTTGTCACTGTGATAAGGTATTCTTGAATTGAGAAAAGTTCCATTAAAACTATTTTTAAATTTCAGTTGATGTACAGTGATGGTGACAAAGCATTTGGTACATCCAATGAACTTTGCATTGATGAGAGACTAAGAATTGCATCAGACGGTATTATAGTGGTCAGGTAAAAATCTTTCAGAATATTGAAATCAAGCATTTTTGTATGTCATCTGTATAACAACTTCCTCTCTTTCATTGCAGCATGGAGATCTTACGCCCTCAAGATGGTGATGGTTTGGCTGAGAATACACTAAAAGGAAAAATAAGAATCACTACACGTCGCTTATGGCTTGACAAAGGAAAGCTTTTGGATGCACTCCACAAAGCTGCCCATGCAGCACTGTCAAGCTGTCCTGTAAATTGTCCTCTTTCCCACATGGAAAGAACTGTATCTGAGGTTTTGAGAAAAATGGCAAGTACAATAGTAAAAGGCCTGAAGTCATTACAATTGCCATAGAAAATCCGGAAGCAGTTCTCTCTGACGAGGTCAATGCAATGCTGTCTGGCAAGTCACATGTTGGTTTTGGGATATCAGCATTAAGAAAAGTGGTGGATGGTCAGCCAAGAAAGAGACGGGCAACTGAGATACAGGAGGAAGAAGGCAGCAGCAGGATGCATTCAGAAAACAACACACAACAAGAAATGGAAGGTTCTGATTATGCTTGGTCATGTTTTTCACTGTCCATTTTCTCCTTGTGTACATATTCTCTTGTACATGCATAAATACATTTCATACCTATAACCACTTGAGAATCAGTTTCCAATGAAGAAAAGGTATTTTCTTTCCGAAAATGGAGAATTTGATGTGTAATGTTTGACTTGGTTGTTGAACTACTAAGCCTTGTCCTGTTCAGTCTGGTCAACATCCAATAGTAGTAGTCGTCTACCATTAAGTTTTCTCCAGCCTGGACTTTTCCAGATCTGGCAACGATCTGCAGTATCTGCCCTTTTAACTATGATTTTGAGGTTCTCTTGTATGTCTGATGTAAGCAATTCAATAGATGGTTTGCTTCATTAAATATTATTTTGATCACAAAAAAAATAAAATCAATTGTCAACGGATTTTCTATTTGACTTTGTAACTCATGTATCACTAATGTCGTGAACTGCCATATTGTTCTCTTGGGAAGATAGTATTTAGGAGATTTTAGTAATTTGGTTTCACCAAATTGGTTCATATTACCTCATACCATTTGGTATCAGCATTTTATGAATGTTTTTCTTATGATCAGATGTTTGCTTGTCCTTGAAGTGGAAACTTTTCTGTCAGCTATATACTAAGATTGTTCCCCCTTTTTTTATAATGCAGCTCATGGAATTGAAGATGAAAGACTTATATGTGAGGAAGCCACTACTTCAGGTTCTGAGTCAGCAGAGAGTTTTCCCCTCAATTCTGAGGAGTCGGATGATTTCTGGAAGTCATTCATATCGTCATCACCAATTGATCAATTGGTAAAAGATAGCAATGGATCTGTTCCACAGGAGGAACATGAGAAGCCTAAGAAAGAAACTGAGGCTGATGACTCTGTTGAAATTCCAAAAACTCGATTCAAATCTTCAAAGCCTGTGAAAAGGAACAAATGGAAACCTGAAGAGGTTAAAAAGCTAATTATTATGCGAGGTGAACTCCACAGTAGATTCCAAGTCGTGAAGCGGAGAATGGCCCTATGGGAAGAGATATCTGCAAACTTGCTGGCTGATGGGATTAATCGAAGTCCTGGGCAGTGCAAATCTTTATGGACATCTCTGGTCCAGAAATATGAGGTTTGTTCTTAAACTTGGTTGGATTTTTTCTTAGTTTGTTATT
>JAULJZ010000023.1:10208524-10222541 GCA_032270985.1 Heliamphora pulchella
TAAGGATTCCCAAATTCTCAAATCAATTTCATATCACCCTCGAAGTTCCCCAGTGAGCAATTGGTTTGGTTCATGTACTGAAATCCAAGTATACATTCCCATTTATATATTTAAAAAAAAAAAACTCAATTGCAATGTAATCCGAGATCTAAAACTAGATGCTTCCATTTTCCAACATTTTTAATCAGCCAAATATAACAGAAACGGACTAGGGCTCGTTTCAAATCCAATCAGGACACATACCTTGGACACGACATGAAACGTATCAAGCAACAACTCCAACGCCTCCCTGGCCGCGGAGGCCTCCGCTCGCTGCCGCAATCCACTCTGCAACGCCTGGAGCGACCCCTCGACGGCGCCTCGGAACACCAGGATCTTCTCGCGGACCTCGGTCAGCGGGGCCCGCATTCTAACGATGGCGCCATCGACGTCGACGAGCTTGGTGCTGAGGTTAACGAAGTCGGCGTAATCGCAGTTGATGAGCTCGACGAGCTCGTGCTTCAGGGAGGACAAATGCGACTGAAGCTCGGATCGGAGGGTGTCGAAGGGGACGAAAGTGCGGAGATCCGCGATGTAGGCCTCGGAGTCGAAGTTGGGGTGGAGGAAGGAGGATTGCTTGAACCATAGCGGGTGAGCGTCTATTGGATCGCCGAAAATGTCGGTGGTGGAGCGAGGCGGCGGAGGTGGTGCTAGTGGTGGAGATTGTAGATCCGCCATTGATTCGACTCAATTTGGGTTTTTGTATATATTTTTTCTTCTTCTCCGTTTAATCCGAGAGAAGATTAGATTTAATGGTTTACAGATTTGATAACGGAATGAACATTGCAGAATAGAAGAAGACTACTGATCAGACTTCGGAGTTTGGAATCTTGAACAGTTTATGGCACACCGTCGCGAGTTTTTTTTTTTTTTTTTTAAATCGTCTAAATAAGAGTTAATTTTTTTTTAAAAAAAATAATTAAAAAATAAAAAAATTTCACTAAAAAAATAAGAAATATAAAATTTAATTTATTAATTTATTTTAAATTATTTTTTATTTTTTTTATTTTTTGATTAATTTTTTATTTTTTCAGCTTATCCCAGTAAAAAAATCAAAAAAAAAATATTTGCTAAAAATAAAAATAAATAAATAAATGAATAATTATTCTAAAATTATAATATCAATTATTTTACACACACAATATATATATTCCAAAAATAAAAATTAAATTAAATTAAATAAATAATTATTCCAAAATTATAATATCAACCAGAAAATACAATGACACCCCATAAGTTTATTTTTAATATATTAATGCCCATATGCTTTTAAAAATTATATTTTCCTCCTCCATCTTTTTAATTGCCTTATAATTTTCTCATTTCTTTAATCAACATTAGTCAGAATATATATTTTCTATCCTCCTATATTTATCATCTTTCTCCATACCATTTTTTTTTCTTTTCTTGGTTACCAAGAGCCACTGAACATGATAAAAGAAAAAATATAAAATTTCTAAAAATACAAGATTGTAGCTTTTACAAAGGTGAATTCACTGAATTCGCTTCATTCACCTAGTTTGCGTTTGGCTTTTTTTTTTGTGAGGAGCATTTTTGGTTTTTTTTTTTTTTTTTTTACTTTTTTCGATTTCGTAATGAGAGTAATATAAAAAATCTACAAGTTCAGGTTAAAATGAAAAAAAAAATAATTAAAGACAAAAAAGAGAATCAATAAAAGGCTATTAAATGAGAAAATAAATATCTTCTTTGACTATTAGAAATAAAATTTGTTTACTCACTTGAATGATGAGTGAAGAATATTCATTCTCTTATTGGTTCAAACAGTAGAGCTTACTATTCATTTGATAGTAAAATTCATAGTTTGAACCAATAAAAAGTGAATGCTCTTTATACATGTGTTATTCTTATATCATAAGGAAATAAAGAGAAAATAAAGAGCAAATTACTCTAATTTTCTCAGAAATTATTGAAAATGACAAACACCTCTCTTTAAGCTTATGAAAATTACACATGTATCTCTTCTATTTTGGTTGCCGGTTTTATATTTTTCCTTCTATTATTGTGTCGTTCGTGATAATAACGGAAGTTGGTAAGATAAACATTTAAAATTTGTACAATTTCCATATGTGCACCAAAATATTCTTCCCTTCCATTTCAAAAAGACAAATATATCCTGGAAGACAAAAATTCCTTCCATCTGAAACAACCAAAATTCTTGCTACCAGCTGTATTGAAATTCTTTCCATTTTACAAAGAAATGGAGGTTTCTCAATTTATACTTAATAATATTTAACACTAGCATGTTTTAATAATTTGAATTATTCATATTGTAAAAGTTATCAAAAGTAACATTCTTGTAGAAAAAATTAAATTAATTTAATATTTGCAACTATATGATTAAATTACATTAATTATAAAAAAATTAAACAATTTAATTTCAAAATCATACTTGTTTTCTATTTTTTTACACAATAAACTTATTATGACCATAATTATCGATATTTTATCAATTTGATTTTTGGTATGTATAATCTTCTCAATTAACTTTATAATATAAACACATCAATTTATAAAATAAATTATTTTACATACCATAAAATAAATAAAACACTCTCTCTCTCTCTCTCTCTCTCTCTCTCTCCATATGTATGTGTGTGCGTGCGCTTGCAGGTGAAACAGCTTGGTAAATTAGGGGTCAAATCCAAAGTTGCTAAGTTGTGTTTTTTATGGGTTTGATTCCCAATTATATATTTTTTTTTATGGAATTCATTCATTATTTAAATATTATTAAGTTTGTTATTCATATAAAAAATAAAATTTATTCGATATCTTTAACTATGTGATCAAAAAATATTTGTTTAATTATTTTCTTTTAAAATTATATTTTTCATTCATTTATTTGTAAATAGATATAATAGTTTTATATAACTACATTTATTGGATCAACTTCAATTTTTACATGAATAACAAACTTGACGAGATCTACATAGTAAATGAATCCGAGCAAAAATATATATTTGGGGACAATCATATTAATTTTTCAATTATAAAATCTAAAATAAATTAAAAGGGCTAAAATAGTACAATTTTTCTCGCCATTAACATCGGCGATAATACTGATAGGGGAGATCGGCTAATTTTAAAAATCAAACGGAGTCTCACTGTAATTGCCATATATCTTAAGGGAGTCAAATGTAATTTACCCAAAAATAAAAACCAATTTTTGACTTTGCAAGGGTTAAGTGCAACTCTTAAAAGGGCAAAGTGTCATTAACCTATTTCACCATCCTTGTGAATAATCATGAAGTTGCCTATATAGCAGCATAGAATTCAAGCCCTATTTGAAAAATCTAAAAAGTTAGTCTAAAAAGTTTGATTTTTTTAAGAGTTAAATTATTTGAAATAATATTTTGTAGTAGCCTTTTTTTATTAAAATATTTAAAATGTTCTTATTTTTTGCTTTTAAATTGTAGTGCTCGAGATATTGATTCGACTTTTTTATTTTTATGAGAAGAGTTGACTTTTTATTATAGTTATTTTATTTTAAAAAAAGTTAAAATATTTGGATTGTATATAAAAAAATTTTTTTGAAGAAAGAAGTAAAAAAATGTTAGTAGCTTTTTATAAATGCCAAATGATATAGCTAAAAAGTTAAATTTTTTTATTAAAAATAATTAGCTTTTAAGTTTAGCCAAATAAGTGCTTTAGTCAAAACATTATGAATACATGCGAAAATGATAGTTAACTTTTGATGACGTTGCTTGTAGCATCTTCAGCATTATTTTTTTAAATAAAAAATTAAAATATATATTAAAAATACTCTTTAGTTTAGTTTAGTTTTTTTTTTATGTACATAACTCAACACAATATTTTTTTCTCTATTTCTGAGTTAACTACCTTTTTTATGAGCATATTTCAACACTACTTTTTTTTTTACTTGTCCGTTTAAACTATTTTGAAACTTAAGAGTTAAAAAAGTAAACCAATAAAATATGCAAAAGATAACTCTCTCAATAAATCATGGGATGGGTTAGTCAATGTTTTAAAAAAATATTATGTAAAATGAGAAAATAAAATATAATCAATAGATTAATATCAAGTATTTTTAAAAACAAAAAATTATAAAAAATAATTTGAGGATTTAAAAATTTATATTCATTCTCATAAGAATTCTTTTATTTAAATATATATATATACACTCATCTTATTGCAGGTTCAAGTTCTATAGTGGGCAATTGAAGATAATTCCCGTCCCTTTTTTATTTAAATTTAAATAGTATAAATTCTTCTGGTAGCAAAAAAAAAAAAAAAAAAACCAAAGTTCAATGGTCAAATTTAGCCAATAAATGGTTTTTTTATATAATGGTGGGTGAGCTCAGAAGACCTGTTGTAGTTTGGAACATAGAACAAGGCTAACAAGCCTCATTTCATTTTTTTAGAAATGAAACATACTCTCTTTATTTGCATACATATATATGTATACATACTAATAATTACCGTGTGCACTTCAAACATAATTTAATTATAAAATTAATTTAAAACATAAATAATTTTTATATTATTATGAATAATAACATAGTAAATTTTTTTTTTAATAATTTCACCGCAAATTCCTAAAAAATATACAAACTTACTTATATTTTTTGGGCAGTACAGATATATTAAAATTTTGAGTTTTTTAATTAGTAAAAGAGAGGTAGAAGCGTTGAATTTACTTAAGTTAATTTGGAAATGAAGAGCCAAAAAAAAAAAAAGATATCACAAGCTAGAGAGAGAGAGAAAAAAAAAGTTTAGGTTTGTAAGAAAAAAGTAATAGAAAAAGGAACAATCTCAATCCTTCATAATTTTTTTAAAACAATCTCAACCCTTAGATTAAAAAATAAATATCAGTATGTTGTGTTTTGTGTTTTGTAATATAAAAAGATAAATTGCTCAACATATAATTTCAAAGATATGCATAAATAAACACTTACAATTCACATAATAAACCCTAAATCTTAAATCTTAAAACATATTTCAATTCATTAACCTCTTAAAAATGGGGCACCTTTAAACCAATCTCATATTCATGAATATTGTCTTAATACCTAGAATTGAGTATTAAATTTCTTTAATGTAATTTGATATCTATTAATCATTCTAGCTAGGTCACTTTGGCAACTACCAAACTCATCATAATAAAGATTTTTTGTTTAAATCAAGATTATTAGGTGCGGCAAGAGAGAACTTACGACCTTAGGAATGGAGATGGATTCGAATCCCCCGGTATTCAAACCCCAATATTCCTGTCAATACTTTGGTTTTCTCTCTCTATATATACACAGATACACATGAATCCCATAACAAAATCACAAAGGCCTGCATAAATACACTTGTGATTCACATACCAAATACAACCACCACAAATCATAACCATTGAGCATTGCTTATTGTTTGATCCTGCAAATCTCCATAAAGAATTGACTATCAATATTATGCATAAGATCTTTAGATATTTTCATTTTTTTTTCCTCAGATAATATAACTATGGAATAATAGAACGCGGTCCTCTTCTTCACGCCGAGAGCAAAGAGATGGGGGGAACAAAACAAAAGCAGTGAAGCGAATGCCAGAATTCGCCAACGCTACACCACCTTCAGACCAACCAACCATCCCGAAACTAAAACAAAATATTAACTAAAAGAACCTATACTTCATTTTACAGACAAAATGGCTTCCCGGCAGCCCTGGGCGTGAGCCCTCAACTTAGATCGGCCTCTACAAGATGAGAGAAAAGTACAGACCTTGAGAAGAGAGAAAGAACCATTTGTACAGATGACAAAGCCTTCTTCACATGAAGTAACTGAGAGCCTGCTTTCTTCTGGAACCCCCTTCACCATAGAGTTCATTCCACTGTAGGAGCTCAGTCATGTTTGCAGACTCGGATGAAACACTTGCACAAACCTAGTACGAGATTGGGTAACAGGCAGAGTTTAAAAGAAAATAATCGAATATAACATAAAACGGTCTAAAAAATTGCAAAAAAAAAAAATAGTTTTTTTTTGTTTTTTGCCGCTTTACCCGTTCATGAGCATTTTTGAAATCTTCCATGTTTAAAGGCCGGATATCAGCACTCCCACTCAATGCCGGAGGGGGTTTACTATCTGCGAGTGCTGCAGCTTGCTCCTGTCATTAGTTCAGATAGACGTCAGTAATAAGATCAGAGTAGATATGCTTTTAGAAGGGAAGTAATCTAGCTCTGCTAAATAGAAATATGTGAGCACACAAATTAGCAGAGTTGAACCACACAATGTGTGAAATCTTCCGGGAAGAAGATAATATAGGAAGAAAGGATTGTGTAAATTGCTCTCAAATCACATGTTTCTTGCATATAACTTCTGAAAGAAAGTTATTGATAATCAATGGATGATTGCTTGATTGGGACAAGAAAGAACCAATTCTAGGAGCATTAGACATATGTTGCTTCAGAGATAATAATCAACCAGGACTTCTCAATTAGTTGGAAGGCACATGATAATCTGTTGATGTTGCTTCAGAAAAAGTGAGCACATATATGACTCTTGGTAGACTACCCTGGCAGGACAAAATCTGGTTCCCAGCCAGAAATAACAAGGAAAACATGTTGTTGAAATGATGTTTTATATAATATAGTATCGAGAAAGGCACTTTACTCAACTGTTAGCAATAATCAATGGAATATGCATATAATGACAATGCTAAATACAATAATACAACAAATGTCTGACAGGAAGTATCAGACAATATGCAACAACCTTATCAGGTGTCATGTCTGACACAAGTACTTGATTAATTCCGAAGAATCCATACAACATAGTTGTCAAGGATAACAATCGCCAAATTGTTAGACAGTAAAAAATATTTTTGTATAAGTAGAATTTCTGTCGCCACTGAAAAACAATGGTATCACTCTATTACCAATTTAAGAATCTGCTCATTCATCAAACGAAAGAAACAAACCTTCTTTTCCTTTTCCAAAATCTCTCTAATTGGGCGATGGGCAGCAGTTACACACAGGTTCTGCAATGTAAAAAAACTCAGCTTTTCAGAAGGGAGAAACACTCCATCCATTAACAAAATTAGATTTCATCTTATGTCAGGAAGAAAGAGAAAGTAAAGATTACCTTAAGGTCGCTTCCAGAATATCCATCTGTCATGCTCGCAATTGAATCCAAATCAACATCAGAAGACAAGTCCTCTTTAGTTAGGATCACTTTCAAGATCTTTTCTCTATTTGGAGCATCCGGCAGGTTGACCATCAATCTATGGGGAACAAGCACCACAAAAGCATTGGCATCAGCCATACCTAAAAAACTCCCAAATGCTGGAACAAATAAGTTGGCATGATAAGTACTGGGCCCAAATCGAAGTGCTCTTTTACCTACGCGGCAGCCTCCTGATAACAGCCTCATCAAGGTCAAATGGCCTGTTTGTTGCCGCAAGCACCAGAACCCTTTCTGTATCTTTTGTTCGCAAGCCATCCCAGTTCACCATAAATTCATTTTTCATTTTACGCATGGCTTCATGTTCCCCCGGATTTTCCCTCCGCCCCAACATGCTATCAACCTTTAGAAAACGGATTAGACAAGGCGTCCATAAGTTGATGCAAATCAAAGTCAACACAATAAATAAGACAAATCGTAACTCATAGGCATCGTACTTCGTCGACAAATATGACACTGGGGGCAATTTTACTAGCTAATGAGAAGACAGCCTTCACATATTTTTCACCCTCGCCAAACCACTGCAGTAAGAAATATGGAGACGAAGTGAGTTAAAAAACAGCAAGTGAATCATCAACCAGATACAACCATAGTTACAGAAGCTCTAGATCGATACTAACTTTAGATGTGATGCTTGACATAGAAATATTGATGAAATTTGCTCCAGCTTCAGTGGCCACAGCCTTTGCAAGCATTGTCTTTCCTGTTCCAGGGGGGCCAAATAAAAGAATACCCTTGCATGGCTGCAAGTCAAAGAATCAGAGTTACATACACTTTTGGTGACTCAAAAAACTTCTCCAGAACAACAAAGGGGAAGAGCCAAAATCTAGAAAGGACAAAAAGAAACACACAATATACTAGAATAACTAATACTTCCATAGGATGCTGCAGGTTGATTAATACTTCTATAGGATACATCAAATTGTATAATAAAGGTCTCTAAGGCTAAAAAAAACTGTTGGGATATTTTTGCAGAATTAATCCTAGGACAAGTTGAACTTAATTCATGGTAGATTTTACTAAATACTGTTACAATGAGTTTGGGAAATTTTAGGGTCATGCTCGTGCAAGAGAATATGGTGTCCGACTCCAAACTTAGGCCAATTATGTCCTTTGAGCAGAAACAGTAAATAGAAAGAAGCACAGAAGATGGTTACAGGAACATGACAAATAAAAGCATTTGAAACAGAAGAAAAGCGAGAGTTGAACAAACCAGATGACTAACCATATTTAGTCAAAGAATTTTGATTGATAGAACAAAAGCAGATGATCATCAAACCCTTTGCCTATAGTTGTTTATTTATTAGCTCATCCACACCTAATGGCACAAACAACTACAGAAAATGGTCTGGAAGATAGATATTAATACACTATATCTAAGTAAAATAGGAGCCAGATGAACCAAAAGGAAACATTGAGATTTATATTTTAGGCCAGATATTAATACACTATATCTAAGTAAAATAGTCTGGAAAATAGATATTAATACAGTATAGCTAAGCACAATACACACATTATAATTAGTAGTACAAACATTATAATTTATAAGGATCATAATCTTTTATGGCCTAAAATATTCTTCAGCTCAAGCACCATAATCAAATCTGAAAAAATAGAGATGTGAAAACCTTTGTTAATTGACCCTTGCAGAAAAGTTCAGGCCTCTGTAAAGGAAGCATCACCAACTCCTTTAATGTATCCTTGACTTTTTCAAGAGCTCCGATATCATCAAATGTGACACCAATATCACTGGATGGAATAACATCAGCTAGAAGCCTTTTCTCAAATTCATTTTCTGTCACAACATCCTGAGAATAAGCACAAAAGACATCAGTAACCACGAGAAAAGATATTAGGAAAGCTTCAACCCAACATTATTTAGAAACATACTTTTGACACTTGCAAGCCAAAACAATACCTTTAATGACTTCTTTAAGCTTTTGGATTCATTCTGGATAGCCTGTAGAATTCCAATCCCATACTGGATGCTGCCAGAAATGCAGTATGTCACTATCAACGGTTTATTTCTAAAGTAACAAATACTCCAGCACACATGGGTTTAAAACAAGGTGTATGGTAAGATCTCTATTACCTCTCACTAGACAAAACAAGCCTTGCATCAGCATCGGCTTTGGGGTTTTGCATTAAATGGTGGCTCAAAGCCCAACCGACTACTTTTTCCGCACCTTCAATATATGCCAAAACATATTTTACTCAAGGTATTGTTTATTCAGGCTCTACTCATTCAAAAAGACAATACTGGATGTCATAGTGTGACAAAAAAACAAATCATACTTTCATTTGTAAGCAATTGGTCACTAATAGACAATGTCTCAAGTCCATCACATTCCATCCCAGTCCGACTCAGGACCTATATAAGAAGAGAACAGTTTATGAATATGATAATCATTGTTAAATGTGACATCCTTATGCATCAAACCATGCAGAAACTATCCTGAACCATAAAATGAAGTATGAAATTTTGTAACTTAGAGCCTGGGATTGTCATGAAAGAAAAATTAAACCAATTCCGTACTTAAGCAAGGGACTGTGCATACATTGATGACCCAAGATTATTTTCTTGTAAATCCTTTTTTATATCATTGGTGATTCAAATGTACCATTTTTTGGTCCTCAAGAGATGATTTGAAGTGCAAATATACCAATTAAACTTGCATATTTTTTTGCTTGGCCAATGGCCCATAAGAAACTTAACACTAATGATATGGTTTGGAGAAGAGGCCTAGTTGCCATTACTTCCACAGCAGTGCATTATATGCAAAAGGGAGGAGGAAAGTATAGACCATCTATTTTTATATTGCCCTATGACCTCGACTTGATGGTGGATATTATTCTAGTTGGCAGAGATCGAAGGGGTGGTTCTACCATCTTCTGTTTATTTGTTCCTCAGCGACTATAGGTACTTTGGTATTTATAAAAGGCTATGACTTTTTGGAGGTGTGCAGTTTTGGCCCTGTTTTGGATTGTATAGTTAGAGAGAAATGCAAGAATCTTTGAGAAAAAATCAAAAAACATAGGAGGTTAGTGGGAAAGATTTGTTTTTTCGATTTTATTTTGACTAAAAACGCAAAATTCCTATGTTAGTGTGCGGTATGGAGTATTTCTTTTTTTCTTCTTTCTTCTTTTTCTTTTTTTTTTTGTTTTGCTTTTTTCTTTTTTTTCGGTGGAGTTCTTGTCCACCAATGCACATTTTGTAGATTTTACTTCCATTAATAAAATTTCTTTTGTTTCTGATAGAAAAAAAAAAAAAAACTTACGCATCCTCGTATATGACTTACTTGACTTTTGCCAAGACATATATATATATATATATATATAGCAATGGAGTAACACAATGTTAACAATTTCAAGTACGACATATGTTCAAATAAGTTTATCAATAAGGAAACAACCAAAATTCTCAGCAAACCAGACCAGTGAGGATCTAGAGTTTGGACAAACATGACAAGATGAACAGAAGGAGATAAGAACAAAGTGAATAAAAAGTAACTTAACACTCAAAGTCCTGATAGATAGAAGATTCTTAAAACTTTAAAATAAAATAATTACAAAGGATTAACTCACTTTTTTGGTATTATTTTAGATCAATTTTATGCAGATTGCCAAACAAAACTTTCAAAACTTATTTCTGTGTATTTTTCATAAATGTAAATACTGAAGTTTTTTGTGCAAAACTAAGTCAAGAATTATAAATTGGCTGTTCCAACAGTTGGATCAGAAAAGGAATAATAAGAATTGGCAAATGCTTTAGTAATCAACAATAGAATTTACTTAAGGTAACAGTTAGCTGCTGTTAGTTTCCAAACGTTGGGTCAGTTTTCAATCAAGCTCAGGAAGAGTTGAATAATAGGAAATGGACCCAACAACGTATATCAAGCTATCAAACGCTCTCCCTAACATGCAACCCTTTCTCGCACGTGAAGAAGCAAACAGATTGAACTGAATAGGTGCACCAACACACATAGTGCACAACAACAAATATAACAGAGAAATGCATATCACGAAATTTGAATCCAATACCTCGTGTAACTAGAGGAATGATACCATGTTAAATCACTAATTTTTTCAAAAGTTTAAACTGTTAGTAAAATGGACCCAACAATGTATATCAAGCTATCCAACACAAACCAAGCTGTAAAGGCATTTATGATATAGTATCCAAACATTGAGGTACAAGTTTAAGTCAAGCTATTTACCGTATTTACTTGTGCAACGAAACAGCAAGTATTGTTAGGATTTAACTTCTTATTTTAATTGTTTATGTTATTTATTTACTTCTCACAAGTAGCTATCAAAAAAATTTCTAAGAATTGCTTACTTTATTTTAAATTGTTGGGTATTTAGAGCCTCAAGATGTAGAGTGGGTCAACATCCACTGACGGTCACATGCTAGTCACATATAGGATTTTCACAAATAAGCAAAGGAAGCAAGGGTAGACTTGGTTTTCAAGTTGTTATAACCTAAATTCTAAGACATTGAGGCTGACTGATTCAGACAAAAAGTGACTCTTAAGCTTAAGCAAAGGCTCTTCAATACCTGAGAGGGTGCTCCAACCGACCAAATTGCTTTCCAGGGGAAGTTTCCAAGAAAATAATTGAAACAATCAACATTTTCCGATTCAAAGGCGTCATAATATCGTGAGACCTTTTCTTTAGATCACCAGTGTTATGGTTTACAAGAAAAGAATGATGCATAATTTGTTATTGTGTATTTGTTATTGTGTATAGTAAATAGTAGTAGGGTTATTTATGAAAATAATTGGTTTAAAGAGCCTGTACATAGAACTCAATTCTCCCAACTGAGAGGAGGCCAAGATGTGAGAAACCCTTGGGCCTGTAAAGAGCTGTGGCAGCAAGTTCTCCTTACCTACTCAAAAGACAAAATTTCCATTTGTTTCCATCAAAACAGACAAAACGCGTTTCCGTTTCCTAAGCGGTCAAAACAAAAAACCAGTGAAATAACGAAATTACAATGTTTCTTTCAAAACACACCTAAACAAGTTTTATTAAAACGAATTTACTTTTTTGTCCACTAATATTTTACAATTTTCATGTAGAAAACTATACATGTGCTTGGTTAGCAAAGTACGATTCTCATTGGCCACCAGCTCAGCCTCGATCTACGGGCATTCATCTCCATAGTCCTTTTTCTTTTGCAGTATAGACTGGCTGACCGACGTCGAGGTTGTGTTTTACTTTACCTAAAGTAAACTTCTACACCTGTTCTTTTATGAAAACATTGATTTTTATAATTTTACACTTAATTCTTTTATGTGAATAATTACATAAATCTCCTCGTGCATAATTAATTAACTATTAGTCTTTAATACACATATTTCACCATATGTTTACCAACATTTTTAATTTTGTTGCATTTGAATCTTCTTGAAACATTACCGTTTCTATACTTATCGAAACAACAAACCGAAAAAAAATTTTAATCCTTGTCTCTACTGTTCTTCTCTATCCTTTCCATATTCTTCTGCTTGTGGATTCAAGGCACCTAGTGGACTCTAGGGTTTCTCCCTTTCTTATCTCTCTCTATTCCTCAATCTTTTATCAGATGTATTCAACTGAGCCTTTCAGCAAACTATATACACTGTGTAGTTTGCTTTATTTTGCGTGATCTTTCAGGTTACATCATTTTTGTATCAAAGGCTGAGCAGTCTGCCCTTACAGCCTTTGATAATATTTTTCTCAATTGGGTTGGGGTAGTTCTAAAAAACTGGCACATGGTTATAATTGGCTAAACAATCGATTTCCAACAAATCTTTATGTATTTTTAGCCCCTTCAGCTCAGATTGGGACCTTATTAGAGCTACATTACATCAGACTACATGAACAGAGCAAGTTGCATCTGCTGTAGCTGCTTCTCTGCAACTTTCCTCTTTACAGGTTCTTTCCTTTATCTTTTTATCTGGTTCTGTTGGTTTCTTCTTCTTTCCTTTACCAGTTTTTTATTCTTCTTCTCTACTGCCAAAGCAGCTACAGAATTCTCTCTTCTTTCTTTGCTGCTACTAATTTTAGATTATTCAATTTTCATATTTTGCTTAGTTTCTTGTCTTAAAATTGCATGGTGCCCTAAATCGTTTAGTCGTTTAGTATAGTCCCCATTAGAAAGTAGTCACTCGTTTGTGAGTATGTTCTTAATCTCTGAAGTTCTAACTGCTGCTTTTCTCCCGTACTACTACTGCTAGTGACGTGCTCTTTCACTATATAGCTATTGTTGTTGTTTGCATCCCTTTGCTGCTACATTTGTTGCCTTCATCTTTCATCCTTGTTTCATCATCTTCAAAATTTGCTCCATGCTCCTCTGTAGCTTATTATATCAAGATGAAATACTTCGGGCCAAGCCCGGCCAGCTGGGCTCCCACCAAATCTTCAAGCCGAGCCGGGCCGGGCTTTTTTGTCCAGGGGTCGGCCTCGGGCCTCGGGCCCGGGTTTTTGGGCGGGCCTCAATTTTTTTTGAGTTTTTTTGTTTAATTTTTATTTTTATTACTTTTATAGTTATTTAGTTTATAAATTTATAATATAGGGTAAATTTCACTGACCCCCCTGAGGTTTCAGACAAAAACAAAAACAAAAACCCTCATGTGATTTCAAAAATTGCACTAACACCCCCTCAAATTTGATTTTAACATCAAAGAGACCCCAACCGTTACAATTTTCGTTCAATTTAACGGAAACCACAAAACCGCCCTCCCCGCCCGAAACCACCACCCCCAAACCATCCTCCAAAACCAAAACCCTCGCCC
>JAULJZ010000023.1:10222641-10255915 GCA_032270985.1 Heliamphora pulchella
GTTAATATATTAACTTAAAAATTATAAATTTAAAATTTATTATATTATATAAGTTTATAACTAATAATTTATTAGTTAATATATTATAAACTAATATATTAAAATTATAATAATAAGTTTTTTAATTAAACTATAAACTAATTACTAGTTTATTATATTATATAAATATAACTTTATGATTTTATTAATTATTAAACTATAAACTATAAACTTATTCGTTTATAGTAAACTTATTAGCTTATAATTTATAATATAATACAGTAGTTTATAATAAACTTATTAAATTTATAGTAAATTGACTAGTTTATTAGTTATTAAACTATTTTATCATAGTTGATATTATTATAAGTTTATAATGTATTATTATAAATTGACTAGTTAATTATTTAGTATAAGTTTATAACTTATTAGTTCATATTATATAAGTTTATATTTTATTTGTTTATTAGTTTACTATAAATTTATTATTAATTGATAAGTTTTTATAACTTTTTGATAAGTTAAATACTATAAATTTAGATTAAATTAATTGATAAGTTATTATTAATTGATAAGTTATTTACTATAAATTTATAACTTTTTTGGGAATGAGAATGTGGGCGGGCTTTGGGTGGGCCACGTGGGCGGGCTTTGGCTTGGGTTCGGGCTTTTGGGCCTCGGGCCTCGGGCTGGGCCAGCACAATAACGGGGCCTGGGTGGGCTGCGGGCTTTTTTTACACCCACACTTCTTTTCCTACTTTACAGATCTTTTGTGCTATTGCTACATCAAATCTACCCTCTCTCTCCTGATTTCCCATCTCGATCAACATCTTATTAGGTGATTAATTCATCAATTGTTACAGCCAGATTAGAGTATGGAGCAAATTTTTGAAGCATTAAACACCTTTAAACACGAGGACGAATTTTCTCCAACAAGAGGGGTTTGATGTGACATGGTTTATTCAAAAAGAATTGTGACCTAATTTGTTATTGTATTTAGTATTAGGGTTATTTTTGGTAATTATGATTTTCCCGGGATTGCAGAGTAATATATAAGACCCAACTCTCTCAATGAGGGAGGCACGATGTGAGAAACCCCAGGGTCTGTTAAGAGCTACTGCAGCTCCATGTTGTCCTCTATTCTTTCTCAATTCTTTTTCTTGTGGATTCGAGGCTCCTAGTGGACACAAAGGTCTTCTCCCTTTATTTCTCCCTCTATTCTCATTATGGATTCATTTCCCATAGTGAAAACTAGGGTTTCTTACTTTCCTATCTCTCATTCTCTCTCTATTCCTCAATCTTCTATAAAATGTATTCAGATCTATATGTATTTCAGCAAATATAGAAACTGCAATTTGTTTTATTCTGTGAGTTTCTGCATTACATCAATCATCCTTTGTTAATTTTTCTTCAACTTTCTCCAACACTCCCTGACCTACATCCAATTACTGAAGTTTCCTTGTTTTGTGGTGTCAAATAGATTTCTTATACGTTATTCTGGCATGTATACCTGAGATTTTCCAGCTTTGAGTGACATAATTAAGGCTATTAAGCTCAGAGAGCCACTCAGCTGCCTTTGTGATTCTTTACATTTTGCTTGGCAATTTTGTTTGATGTTTCAAAAAGTAAAACTGAAAGTATTATTACTATATTATAAAGGCTTGAATAATAATTAAGGGATACATCATATGTATATAGGCTATAGAAAACCCTAATAATAATAATAAGACTAAATAGAAAACAAGATCATAATAATGGATAAATATCCCAATAATAATAGTATATTCTCATAATCCTAATAGTGATAAAAATCTTAATAATGAGTAAATATCACAATAATAATAAAAGCATACTCTCATTATCCTAATAATGAAAAAATATCCCAATAATAATAATAATAATAATAATAATATATTTTCACACATCCTCTCAAACTCATGATGCGATCTCGGAGAGCACAAGAGTTTGTGCAACAAAAAACGAAAACTAGCACTGGTGTGAGCCTTCGTGAAAAAATCAGCAAGTTACATAGTTTGCAAACGAAAGATGCGGAAGTGCTAGGGTTTGCGAATGAGAAGGTGCAAGGGGGAAGAGAGATGCAAAGATACTAAGGTTTGCGAACGAGAAGGTGCTAGGATTTGCGAAACTAAGGGAGAGAGATGCGAAGGTTGCAAAGGCCGGCCAAGAGGTTTTGCGAAGGCCGGTGGCGATCTGCTATGGCAGCAGCTAGGATTTTGGCTCTAATACCATGTTATACAGTCTGGAGTAGAACTCAACCCCAGAAACTAGCTATTAAAGTGAGGGTGCCCTCACGTTTATATATTGCACATTACTTTTCCATTTAGACAATGTGAGATTTTGCTTCACACCCTCCCTTAGCGTGCTTACTAGACAGCACCTACCGCGTGCAGACCAGAGACACACACCATACCCATCCGTAGTAATCTAGTTATGATACCATGTTACACGGTCTGAGTAGAACTTAACCCCAAAAGCTAACTATTGAGGTGAGGGAGTTCTCACGCTTATATACTGCACATCACTTTTGTATTCAGTCGATATGGAACTTTGCTTTATACCCTCTCCCTCACGCGTAGCATACTCACTTGGCTGCACCTGTTGCGTACAGGCCAAGGGCACGCACCCTACTCATCCCTGATACTCTAGCTCTAATACCATGAAAGTAAATCTAAAAGTATTATTGCTATGTTATAAAAACTTGAATAACAATGAAGGGATACATTATATATAGAGAGGCTATAGAAAACCCTAATAATGGTAATAAGACTAGTTAGGAAACAATATCCTAATAATGGATAAATATCCCAATAATAATAGCATATTCTCACAATTCTAATAATGGGTAAATATCTTAATAATAATAGTATATTCTTACAATCCTAATAATAAAAAAAAATCCCAATAATAATAATAACAATATGTTCTCACAACTTCTTGGTAGATTATTGTTTGCTTGGTTTGGGGGTATTGGTCAATCATAAATTCTGAGTTGATTTAATAAACCCAGTGCTGCAATAATGTATGTATCCAAAAGTTTCTACATTTAGTTGCAATAGCGCAAAACTAAAATTTCAAGGACTAAAAGGGTGACAATCAAAATACACTTTTTTTTTTCGCGGGGAGGAAGGTGTTGGGCTTTTGGATGGAATGCTAATCTGATTATGTTATAAACAAGAAACCTGCATAATAGTCACAAATCTACTTATGAAAGAATTGCTCACAGTGCGCAGGTGGTTCAGATTTCCCTTCATTTTAAGGGTATCAGCATCTCTATCCAATTGATGCTTCCAGCTTACAAGAAGAGCCTCATCCTGCAATGGTTCATAACCACCTAAAATTTATACTGTACAAGGAAAGGAAAAGTTGATATCTCCAGAAAGCAAAGGCGCACCTGAGGCATGTGAATGGTTACTTTATTGGGAAAAAGTTTTGTCAAAAGCTTGGTTGCCTTGGGAATCTCCTTCCCCCTCTCATGCAATCTACCAAAACTATCCTGAGAAAAGCAAATCACCATAACATCAAGTCTCTGCAAATGAAGTCGAAACAAACATGAACTGGAGAACCAGTCCAGTTTTCATAACAGTTATGCAAACTATATAACCCAATAAAGTTTCCTATATTTTCAATGTTTCCATAACATTTTCTAGTACCTTCCCAATTGTTTCACTAAAATTTATTTCTCACTTCTGAAACAAGATTGGAAAGATCATGTTTCCCCGTAAAGAAAAAGACATGCAAAATCGCTCTTTGCTGATTTCCGGTCTCATTGCCAATTCCAAAAATCTCACAGGAGGTCAATGGATTTTCCTTCTTCAAAAAATTTTCAATGTTATAACACAATAGGGAAAAAAAATTAAAGAGAGAAAAAAGAAAGTAAGAAAAGAAGGCATCATATAGGGAGAAAACGGAATTGGGGAAAAGCTAATCATCATCGTCATTTCTATCCCTGAAAGGATGAAGGAAGCACCAAGGACAAGGGATAAAGGCGATACCACTAGATGCTCAGATTGACATAAGTACTAAGGAAAAATGATACCTTGAGATTGAAAACCTTCTTCCAATTCAAATGAATGAAAATTTGAGAAAATCTCACAAACAGGAATTAAAAAATAAGTAGGACGAAAGAAATAACGTACTTCCAAATCACAAAAGGCATTCACAATCATCAATATGGACTAGGGGTTGATTTGGTGGGTCAGGGATGGGAGTTCAGATACCTACATCTCAAAACTCGGTCATCGGATATCTAGGAATGCTAAGCAATTGAATATTCCCCTTTCAACATTCAGGCATGCTGGGAATGTATATTGCAAAGCAAACTTCATTACCACTTCGATATTTTGGAATAAAAAAATAAAAATAATATGAAGAAGGGATTGGGGAACAAAAATAAAAGATGACAGCTCAAGCATGACATGGACTTGCAAAATTAGAAACCAAGCATTCAAAAATACTATGTTACAAACATTACAGGGAGAGCCAAGTCAAAAGGAGCAAATTTTACCGGGAAAGCCAAGTCGAGAAGAGCAGTTTGGTTGCTGCCAAATTTTGTGAAAAGCAAACCACCAGGGTGCGACTGCAAGATAAGAAGATGGAAATTCAGTTAAGAAAGATGTAATGAGGTAAGCTACTAGATGGTTTTTCAGATCTTGTTTGGCCCAAGAAAAAAAGAAGAAAGAAAGAAAGAAGGAAGGAAGGAAGCATGGTTCTTCAGAACTTTGAAGCTTAGCCATGAATATCTCCTAAGAGGCTAAAAGAAAAATGAATCAAGTTAGCCCATGGAGGCCAGAATTTCCAAGGCCTGTGGCACTCCAAGAGACACCTCGCTTATGTGACTGAAAAATAAGTGCACCAGTAGTATATTTCATAAAATTATTCCCTCCCAAAAAAGCCTCGGACTTCACTGATGAAACAAGGACTGTTGAACATCCTAATGTCATTAAACCCAACAGAGTTACAGCTGATCTCTTGATTTATACAATAGACTCTATTGAAGAAGCATGGCACATACAGAATTTTTTAGAAGTGGAAAGCCTTCTATCTCTCTTTTTTTCTTTTTGTGGGATGGGTGGGAGAAAGAAAGAAGGGTGGGTGGGAAAAAGAAAGAAACTATAACTTCATTATGTCTTATTCTGTTTTTTGTTTTTTCAAATTAAAAACAACACATTTGTGTTTCTTTTCCTCTCTACATATTGAAAGAAATTGGCAAATATTCCAATGAGAACTTCTTTCCGATTCTCCCCCTCTGTTATTTTCTTTGATGATCTACTTCTGGATGAAAACCTTTTAAAACCAATTTGGAAAGACAAATTTATGAGTTAATACCATTTAACTTTTCTTATGTCAAATCCCGAGCACCAAAAAGTGCAAAGAACATTTGCAGCATTTTATACGCTTGAATCTTATGCTTATAAATACCCTCCTCAGCTTTTAAAAATGTATGGATTAGAAACCTTTCTTACGAGTAAAATGTTCTATTAAGGCACCAAAGGGGAGCACCGCATGCAGTACGCTTTAGTAACATACCAGCAAAAGAGGGAACTTCCTGAAATCAGGCCAAAAGTACCTTTTCCTTCCGGTTGTCAGTCTGAGTATGTGAGCCGATAACGATGGTGTTATCAGGCAGTTTCTCAAGCCTGCTTTTAAATGTTGAGTATGATTCTGAATTTCCTACAATGGACTTCTCAGGATCTTTCATGAACAGAATGAAAGGAGAATTTCTGCTCTCACTAAATACAGCCTGAATCAACGGGAAAGAAGGGTTTCTTGATGAGCAAACAAGGAGTTACTGATAAGCAGACAACTGACAGACAACGAACCCAGTAATTCTGACAAAACATAAACCCACCTCAAATAATGTGTTAATGAGTAACTTGTCTAGATCTTCCACCCCCATAGGTTCCGGACGAATATCATTAACTGTAGAGAGAGAGAGAGTAAGAAATTCTGGGAACAAGTCCCAATTCACAAGAACTTGAGCATGTGGAAATTAAAAGCACATTAGGTCATTACCATTGCAGAAAAATCCGTGACCCCCCTCACAGAGACCACCAAGGTCAACCCCATCGGGTATGGGTTTGTCAAATCTTACACCAATTTTTGACGAAGGATTATCTTCAAATGGTAGTAGAACCTTCCCTCGATTCCCATACGTTGGCCCCCTATAAATTTAATTTCCGAGGCATAAACAATGAGGTCATAGTAAATCTCACATTACTTATGAAAATAGACAGGAGAAGGGTACAATACAATAGAAACAAATTAAATGGTCAGCGTGGATTATAAATACATTGCACAAAATTCGGGGAAAACGAAATAAAATAATAAAATACAAGAAAATGAGAGTGGAAAAGTTGCAGTGAGGTAAAAAGAATTCATAGAGCTCTTCAAGCAAATTGGCAAGAAGAAGAAATGAAAAGTACCCAACCTTCATTGAGATCATATGCTCATAAAAAGTAAAAATGACATTAAGAGCACATTGAAATTATGTCATCTGGAAGGAGTAGAGTAGACATCAAATACCTTTTTTAACTTTTTTCCCATGCACAAAAGAGTTTGTTATTTAACTTGTAAGGAAAACAACAAAAAAAGGCAAAGGAAAACAAAAGCAGCTGAAAAGAGGCCGTTGTAAAGTTATACCTTGAAGGCGATGCCATTGAATATAAGCTGCCAGAAGCAGCTCCAATGAATCTCACTCTGTCACCTAAAAGTTTCACAATTAATTGAAAATTAAAAATTGTTGAGCCAATGTTTAAGGTACAATACAATTACAGTATACTAGAGGAGGTTAATAAATGAAGTCTGAAGGTGTCCCTAACATCAAACCAGAAATGCCGTACCGGTTTTAAAATAAGGGCTCTTAGATGTCACAGAAGAAGAGGGTATGGCGTCATTTTCCATTTTTTGTTGGGACTCCAGGCCATAAGTAGAAGGAACATTTGAAGAGCTAGGTGCATCTGCTTCAGTGGATGAAGGGCCCATGCTCTTAGCAAGGTCAGTGGCTCCAGTGCTTGGCTTGTTATTGTTGTATGATTTTTCAGCATTTTGTCCCTCTTTAAGTAGCTCTGCTTCCTTTGATGATAAACCCTGTAGCAATCCGTAGATGATGACATAGGCATTATTGATCTTTATTTTCCTGACTGCTGAGCAGACTAGTAACAACAAAGAGAATTGTACCCAAAGGATTTTAGCCTTCCTTTTTGCTTTTTTACATAAAAAGTTTTTATATAGTGTTTAGAAATATCATATTTTATTATACAAATCCGTTTTTTATAAAAATTATATTTTTAAAATCTACTCGTCAAAATCTATCAAACAAGAACAATATTAAATATAAAATTATGTAAAAATAAATTTTAAAAATATAACAACTTAAGCCAAACTTTTTGGCTTATTGCCTTTTTGACTTAAATGCAAAAAGGGTTATTTGGCTTATTTGGCTTAAAGCGACTTTAAGCGAAAAAGGTTATTTAGCTTAAACTTTTTGCTTATTTGGTTTAAAGCGACTTTAAGTAAAAAGCCTGACTTAAAGCCAGGTTGCCAAACAAGGCCGTAGTATCTAAACAAACTAATAATTGAAACAAATAAAACAGACTATAACAAGAAATTATTCTCCATATGCCATAATGCCAAAAATCATGGAGAAAATAATAATCATAATAATAATAATAATAATATTCTTGTATTAGAGACGGTTCCAAATATTTTTGTCTTACACCCAAAAATGAATGGCTATCAAAAATAAGCAATTTGGCCCCGAAGTATCTGGCAAGTGCCTTCGCTAACATCTCCTGATATATCTCAGACCCTACAAAAAGTATGTACATATATCAGAATTGAAACTTAACCTTTGTGAAGCCTTCCTTCAAGCAGACAAACACAAAACACAAAACGAATTTCAGTAACTTGAAGATACTCACTGACCTGCAGGACCAGAAAGCAAAATCCTTGGATTCACAGTTGGAAGTTCAGAGGTATATTTAATTTGTTCTCTGTGTTTCAAGTGTATATACGAAGCTGCAAGCAACACATTTTTTGTGTTTTCACTGCAAGAAGGGAAAAAAATAAAAACAAGGTCGCATAATAATAATGCGCCATTAGGATTTAAATGTCATTGTACTATTCAGCAGTCAAAGAATGGAAGAAATCGATCAACTCTGTATGTTCACAGTAAGAAAGCAACCACATGACCATAATCATTTATTTAGATGCATGCGTACAAGAGGTATGAAATACCGACAATCATGAAATATCAACAATGCTATCATCAACACACATGCACACTGAATATTTTTAACAGCTAAACCTAGAAGTTTTTCAGTTAGACTATTGTTATGTGTTTCATGACAATCGCACAGAATAGGAGTCAAAATAACCTAAATGATCAAACCTGTTGCTGGCATGCACTTAGAAGTTTGAATAATATAAAAATTCTGGAAGAAATGCAACCTATCAGTTAGGCATATCCAAAGAATTAAACTAATGCCCATCTCCCAAATTGACTCACCTCTAAAATGAACAAGAGAAACAAAATTTCCTCTAATCCAGAAGTGAAACTATGCACAAAAGACATCCTCAGTCAATGCACCACCAATATCTACATTCTCGAAAGTCTGCCGATTCTGCACCGTCCATGAGCACAGCATCACACATAAAGGAGCTTACCCTCCAAGGTTTCTTCGCCCTATTTAAGCAGCAACCGCTTCCCAACACTAAAAAAATGGATAACAAGTTCCAGCATAACCGTGAATTCCAATTATTAACAAAAGCAAGCACCAAAAGTCCCTAGCAACCTCACAGTGTAGTGACAAGTTATGAATGAATTCTTCTGCTTTTTTAAACATGGAAAACCTAATAACGAGAAGCCTCTTTTTGTTGAATAGTCAAAATAGAATAGGGTCCAAGTCAGCTATCCATGCCAAAAATAAAAATACAAAAAAAATATCCTTATAACCCAAGCAATTGGGATCAACTAAATAAATCTTTTTACGCCATACAGCTCTACCTAAATCTAAATATTCAGTCAAATTTAATGTATTCAAATCATTTTTTATTTCACTACAAGTTTACAACATCCAACATCAATTTAGGTCATGCCCTCCCCTAGCATTACATTAATAATGATTCTACTACTCTTTCTTACCATTATATCTACCAGCAAACCATATCAGTTTAGGTCTTTCTTACCATTGTATCTTTGGCAGAGGAAGGGCTTTGGTGACAAGTGGAAGCGGCGGATTTAGTCATGCATCTCTCGAACGTGTCCATGCCAGTTCTAGTGAATGACGCTAGTATCGCGTATTTCTAGAGGGATCTTTTTTCTCCTCAATTGTTCATTCTTGTTATAGAGGATTTTAGTTGCTTCATCCAAAAAACGATCCAAGGAGGTAGGATGAAGGGTTTTGAGATTGGTGACGTGTGAGGTTCCTCATTGAACATCTCTCATTTTTGGCATGCAAATGATATAGTAATTCTCTATGGAACTAATCTAAATCCTATGGGATATCTACGGTGTGTCCTTCCGTGTTTTTGCAGGTGATCTCAACAAATCAGAGCTTATCTCGGCTGAAGAGGTGGAAGGAATTGATAATTTGGGGGTCGTCCTTGGGTGTAAAGTAGTTGCCTTTCCTAGCACCCCTTGGGCATGTCAGTATCAGCTTCTTTTAAGGTGAAAGCAGTATGGAATGGAGTGTTTTGGACAGTTCCAACGTAGGTTGGGTGAAGCGATAATATCTCTCGAAGGGAAGCAAACTTGCCCTAGCTAAGAGTACTTTGTCTAGCCAATTGCCAACCAACCTATTTGATAAAATTAAACCCATTTCCGTGGCAATAGCTAAAAGGTTAGAGAAGCTTCAATGGGATTTCTTATGGAGTCAAACTGGGGATGAGTTCAAATGTCACTTTGTAGGGTGGGATGCTGTTTGCTCCTCTACGAAAGAGGGAAACTTGGATTAAGGAAGCTAGCTTTTATTAAAAAGGCTTTGTTGGATTATTGTGGTGATATGCTTGCGAAATGGATAGGCTTTGGAGGAAGGAGGTGTATTGTAAGTATGGGTCACTCTGGGGTATTGGGCCACCCCTAAGGTGGTGGTGCATCATAGGAAAGGTCTGTGGAGAGGTATTTGCACGGACGAGATCTCCAAGCATATCTTTTTTGTGGCAGGACGAGCGGATCAAATTTGTTTTTAGCATGATAGATGATGTGGTGGCATTCCTTTTGTAGGATGTTCTGTGCCATCTTTGCTTTAGCCAAGGATAAGGATGCTTTAGTAGAAGGCAATGCTCGGAGGGCATAAAGCACCTTGTTTTGAATTGAAAAGGAATCTGCACGACTGAGATTTTGATCGAGTAGGGAATTTTCTTGGTACTGGGAATGAATGTAGGGGTGGAAGTATTTCTGGTGATCAGATGCGGGGTTCATGCAGTGGTAGGTTTGGTGTAAATTCTTTGTATAGGTGTTTGGCGAGGTGTAGAAGTTCGATATTTCTATAGAAATATATTTGGAAGCTGGGAGCGCCATCAAAAGCAACCTTTTTGGTATGAACTATAGCTTGCGGGAAAATCTTTACAATCGATAATTTGATTAGGAGACAATATATTTTGACAAATTAGTGTCACGTGCAAGAAAGAGAGTCCATTTCCCATCTACTTATTTTATTGCAAGGCGGTTAGAGATTGGAGTGTGGTTTAGCTTTATTTAGAGTTCTTTTTTTATCAGCAAATACACACACCCCCCAATACCCACACATTGCACTAGGCAAGGCTTGAACCCTTCACCTCTCATTTGGAAAAGTAACACCAATACCATTGAACCAAAAGCCTCTTGGTAGCTTTATTTAGAGTTCATTGGGACCTTAAAGGAGTGGGTCTTACTCAGTCGGTGGTGTGGTTGAGCATGGAGGGATAAAAGGAATGCATGACGTTTTCCTTCATTATGCTTGGTATGGCAACTATGGTGAAAGCACAATAAGAGATCTTTCGACAGTGCGGAGATGCAAGTGCACAAGTTAAAGGGCGGTTTTTGTGACCAATTTGTATAGTTGTTTGTTTGAGATAGATATGCCTTCCGTGTATTCATTAGCCTTGTCTTTTGGTTGAGATAACTTGTCTTTTGGTTTTGGTGCAAGGAAAAACTGAAGAAGCTAAATTTACCAAAGGTCGTCTTGATCTCCACCGCCACCCTCGAAAAATTTGTCGCTGAGAACTCCTACTTCTTGCTCTGAAGTCTCAACCTGCCTCGAACCCATCCCCGGACTTAAAAAGGTGTAGAAAACATCATTTCTAAGGTCATCCCCCAAGAAATTATATCTTCAGTGCAATTTTCCGACAACCCGACAGGGTTCTAGATAAAGAAAAAAGAAGAGAGAGGTACAGAGAGTGTTTGTTGAGCTGAATTGACATAGGTGCACATTCATTAAAAGAAACAATACTTATTGGGTTAAATCTTTTACGACCAAACTTATCCCCAAACAAGTCCAAAAAATTGGATCTAGTTGGAATAAGAAAGCCATTACACCTTTTTTCAAACCCTACGCAAATAAGGGCATAGAGTATTTACATGCTTCTACAATATCTCCAAAAGCTATTGCACCTATGGGGGACAGTAAAGGTGCTTCCTAAGTAAAGGTGCTTCCCAAAAAATTCTTCTACTTTCTTCTTCTTCACCACCTTTTCTTCGCTTCACTGCTATCAAAATTTATATTACTAGTCCAACCAGTGCCATTGATTCTCCAAACTAAAAATCCAGTACCATCACATTAATTACTTTCATACACTAAAAACCATTTATCAAATACCCAAAGCCCAAAATAAGCTACCCCAAATTCCAGCACCTTTCCTAAACCTCCGGCAACTTACCATTCTGAAAAAATCAAACCAGCGGCTATGCCAAATGGAGGATGAACACATTACTGAGGATGTTTGTCATATAGTGTCTATTGGGGGCTTTCAAATCAACAATACAATTTGATTCCAAAATCAATCATTCAACCCCAATAATGTATGTAATGCAAACTCAACCCAAGTTACTGTTCATTGTAAATCACATCTCTTACAATCACAACAAAAATAGCTCAAATACCTTCTCATGTCAGTACACTCATTGGACCATTCAAAAAAGTGAACCACCACAACTTGGTGTAACCACCTATAAGAGCTACTCCCTGCCCAGCCAATGAGACCCGATCAGTGGATCCAGGAAGACAGCTGCAAACGAATTAGCTGTACGTCCCTAAAAATGAGATTGATGTGATTTGCAATTTCCAAATATCAACACTCAACAATCCCGGGGTTGAAGCGATGACCAATCATATGCTCTCTTAAACCGTAAATGTAATTGCCCTGTAATTTAAATTCACTCCTCCAATTGTTCTTGTGCATAGTCATTGTGACACAAACCCATACTTAGAGCACTATATGCTTAATACACAACCTTATTCAACCAAGATCACAACAGATTCTCCATCTAAAAATCTAACTTGTGCAATTTATATGTCACGGAAACCATATATTGATCTTTCTACTACTTTACAAACCGTAGCATCAATTCTCCATGTGTGAAAATAGTTTTCATTGTCAGTTTACCATGCAAAAACCAAATCAATTTCACGAACTTGGGTGTTGTATGTTTGCCTCTCTGTAATCCAAGCAAACAAAGAACTTAAATATTCTTGCTTCATCATAGCAATGGCAACTCTACTCCTTGAAAAAGAAAATCAGTGATTCCCATCACTTAAAACCAACGAGACAAAGAGAAGATCCCAAACAGTGGGCATCTTTTTAGAATCACAAACATCTTCCCAACTACCCAATACCATATATCCATGACTTCTCAATAGAGTGCTCCAGAATCCCTTTTTCGCCTTCCACACAGAACATCGGTTGGGAGGCACTTTTCACAAATAAAGATGTCATTGATCTTCACATTTTTTTCATTCGAAACAAAGAGTTAACCCTAGAGGGGCATTCACCACAAAATGCCTAATCCTGCAAGGGAAGTCTCCAATTAAACTCTGTAATATGGCTTCACAATTTTTTTATCAGCAACAATGATAAGTTTTTTATTTCAAATAAAAAGGAAATATGAGAAATGGAAGACGAGTAGTCCTCCAAAGGAAAATAGAAAAGACCAAAGCATGTCTATAATAAAAATTGAGCAGAACTCAATGGCGCCATTTATGTGGCAAAAAACGTGTCTTTAATACAATTGAGCAAAACTTGATGGCGCCATTTTTGTGGCAATGTAAGAGTTGTCCTTACTCACCCTTCAATCAACAGCTAAGATGATGAGTTGCTCTCACGACTTTCCCTATCTCTCTCTTCCCGCTCTCTGTCACTCTCACTCCCTGACCCACTCTCTGTATGTGTGTGTAATCTATTAGAAACAGTGATCTTCCTTTTTCCAAGGATGCAAGAGCAGCACCCATAGATACCAAAAATGTGTAAACCTGGTCTTCTCTCTTCTCTCTCCCCTTTGATTTCATTCAAATCCACCACCCCTCTCTCTTTGTTTTTTTATGGGAAACTAACTTATTTCCATGGCAAGGTCTCAAGACTCTGCCAGGATTTGAGTTATGCAATGCACGACCGAAATTCCGTAAACCAAGGCTTCAAGCTCCAGTAGCGACCAAAACGTATCGAACGCTTATCAAAAATTTGGGTTGTGCCATTAATTGAACCCGCCAAACTGAGGGATTCCGACAAAACTTGACCAATTGAGGTTAAAGATGGAGACGTCGATGAGGGGGGCTGTTATGGTTGCTCCAAGGTAAATACGCCCAGAAGGTACCAAAACTATTTTTGATCTTAGGAGTTCTTTGGAATGTTTTTTTGGATGCATATTCTCTTTTCTTTTTGTTTTTTTCTCCTATCATGGAAAGTGAAGTCTTTGATTTCTCTTCCTTTCGTTTTTTTTCTCCCTAATATGTAAGAGAACAAATCTTAAAAGGCCAAAATTTAAAAGATGGTCTGAAGGTCATGGAATTAAGAAGTTGTAAGAATATGTCTGGCTTTAATTTTGAAATTTATTTTATGGCACTAAAAGAGTTACAGTCTCAATTGTTCTGAAACCATCAATACAGCTCATTTATTATTTGTTTCTGCAGATTAGGTAGCAGATTTCCAAAAAAAAAAAAACAAAGAACCTCAAACGAAAGGAAAACTCTAAAAGCCATTGCACCTATGGGACAGTAAAGGTGCTTCCTAGAAAATTCTTCTACTTTCTTCTTCTTCACCACCTTTTTTTTGACTCAATGTTACCAAAATTTCTAACGTTATCCAAACCAGTGCCATTGATTCTCCAAACTAAAAATCCAGGACCATCACATTAATTATTTTCATAAACTAAAAACCATTTATCAAATACCCAAAGCCCAAAATAAGCTATCCCCAAATTCCAGCACCTTTCCTAAACCTCCAGCAACTTACCATTCTGAAAAAATCAAACCAACAGCCATGCCAAATGGAGGATGAACACGTTATTGGGGATGTTTGTCATAAAGCATCTAAGAGGGGCTTTCAAGTCAACAGTACAATTTGATTCCAAAATCAAACATTACCCAAGCAATGTAAGTAATGCAAACCAACCCAAGTGACTGTTCATTGTAAATCACATCTCAAACAAGTTGTTTCTTTGAATTTGATTTGCCCAACACCAATGGTCATCACAACAAAAATAGCTCAATAACTTCCCAAGCCAGTACACTCATTGGACCATTCAAAAAAGTGAACCACGACAACTTGGTGTAATCACCTGTAAGAGCTACTCCCTGAACAACCAATGAGGCCCATTCAGTGGATCCAGGAAGATAGCTGCAAACAAATTAGCTGTCCATCCCCAAAAGTGAGATTGATGTGATTTTCAATTTCCAAATATCAACACTCAACAAGCCCGTGGTTGAAGCGATGACCAGTTATAACCATGGCATACCCGGCCATAACCAAAGGGAAACCATTGTCGTAACCGTAAATGTAATTGCACTGTAATTTAAATTCACTCCTCCAATTGTTCTTATGCATAGTCATCGTGGCACAAACCCATACTTACAGCACTATATGCTCAATACACAACTTTATTCACCCAAGATCATAACAGATTCTCCAAATAAAACTCTAACTTGTGCAATTTCTATGTCACGGAAACCATATATTGATCTTTCTTCTACTTTACAAACCGTAGCATCAATTACCCACGTATGAAATTAGTTTGCATTGTTAGTTTCCATGAAAAAACCAAATCGGCTTCACTAACTCAAGTGTTGTTTGTTTGCCTGTATGTAATCCAAGCAAACTAAGAACTTAAATATTCTTGCTTCATCTTAGCAATGGTAACTCTACTTCCTGGAAGAAAAGAAAAAAAAAATCAGTGATTCCCATCACTTAAACCAACGACACAAAGAAAAGATGGATCCCAAACAATGGGCTTCTTTCTAGCAGCTCAAACATCTTCTCAACTACCCAACCAATACCATGTATCCATGACTTCTTAATGTGCTCCATAATCCTTCCTTTACCTTCCACCTAAAACATCAGTGGGGAGGCACTTTTCACAAATAAAGTTGTCTTAATCTTCACATCTATTTCATTCCAAACAAAGAGTTAACCCTAGAGGGGAGTTCACCAAAAAATTGCCTCTGCCTGCATGGTTAGTCTCCAATTAAATTCCGTAATATGAGTGTTAAGAATGTTTTGCTAGAGTTTTTGGAGTTTATGTGCTCGTTTGAGTTCATTGCATTGGAGGTGTGCCTTGATGATGGATAATTAATACTTGGATTTTTCGTATATGATGAAACCAATTTTGTTAATCCGTAGTGGTTTGAATTTTTCATATTTTAGATAGAGTTAGTTTTTCAATATGTAGTAGCTCTTAGTAATTATTGTGTTGTTAATAATGGCAGGTCTTGAGTTTAGATTATGTTGGAAAGTGTATTTAGGCACTGGGAAATTAATTAGTGTCAAATTAATCTTAATGGTGTCAAATTATGTTGGGAGTGCCATTAAGCATAGGTCATTCCATAGTTAAATTTCAAATTACAAATCACACGCTTCCCTCCAGTCTCTAGAAATCAAATGCGTAAGAATTCCTTGAAGCCCAAAAAGATGCCAAATAGCCAACTCTGTCCCATATAGACTCCATATCCTCAAACTTAGTCCTCGAAAATCCTAACACTCAGCTTCAACTAAATAACTCAACAAAACGAGAACATTGCACGATTCCTGGACACTTTTGTTTTCTTGTTTCATCCAAAACCCCTACACAAGTAGACAGTGCACCTAACATTTATCTTCCATTTGCATAAGGCAACACCATAGAATCGAAACCAAGGGGCAATGCAAGAATAAATGATCCAATTTTTTACCATTTCTTCTACACATGATGAACCATTGACAACAAAGATTCCGATTAGGTCTACTATTGTGAAGTGTGTCATTAGTTATGCTACTTTAATGAACAAACACCTGCATTAAGTATATTTAATTTAAGGGGCACAAATACTTTTTAAATTCGCTTTCGAATGAGGGAAACAAGGAACATTGGCCTTGTACATAATTTTACAAAAAAAGAGTTAAATTAAAAAGTTTTGAAAGAATGAAGAGTACACACCCATTTGTCACTACCATTTGGATTTGAGGAATAACCATCTAGCATGGCCAACAAAGACAACTCAAGAGTTTCCCTATCATTTCTCAAAAAAATGAAATCTTGTGAAATCATAAACAAATGAGTAAAATCCACATAGAATAGGAATGTTAGTGGAATGAATAAACCAGTACAAATGTGAAAACAAATTATTTTAAAAAAAGCACCAAACTTCCTCAAAATATCAAACATTCTCTCCATTACACACCTTCAATGATAAGAATCTTGAAAAAGATGAATGTTTGTGAAATAGATTTCCATGCAGATCAATAATTTCCTATGTTAACCACTGGAGGATCTGTACCAGCTTGAATTTCATGTTTATTCTTAATAATAGACCACCATATTGAGTTACACTCAGAGAGAAAATCCCCACAACTACTTTCCAAGTAGAGCAATGTTTCCTCCAACAATGTTTCCAATGGCTACTCCCCCTTTTTTCCTTGGGGGGAGACACTACCTCCCATCTGGCTATTGTATAACGAAGCTTTTGTTTTGTCGACAATTTCTACGAGTCCAAGTTGGATCTTTGAATCATTCAATTTGGACTCATAACATTAGAGGCATCAAGTAACTGAAAATTCAGGGTGTCTCTTACCGCTAGCCGAGATTTCACCTTTCTCCTTTTCGAACTCTCGGCCACCATCAACGAAACCACCTTGCAGGATCAAAACGTTCTCTCCACCAAGTCTTTTTCCCATGTTATACTGATAGGTCGATTAAACGTATGTTCTTCTTCCTCAAAGATGTTCTCTGTTCGTGATGTAGTCTCCCAAGCCCTTTCCCATTTTGAGTTGAATCTACTCTTCAACCAACTTTTTGTTGAGCCCACACTCATGTCCCTCCAGAATTCTAATTGGGCTTTGATTACAAACTTGATATTTTATTTTGGATCCATTATAATGCTTTTTTTTATTTTTGAAACTTGCTCACTTTGGACTCTCCCATTCGCTAAATATCTTCTAACCTCTAATTCCCCCATAAATGCGTTTTAGCATTTTGAATTACGTCTTGTATTAAAAAGAATCCTGCTCTTTAATCCCCCTGATAATAACATCCCTGTTACTCCATTTCCCCATATTAATGAAGTGAACCTCATTATGTGCCTCAACATTTCTGATAGCACCAAGATCTTAGTGCTTCATACCCTGTTACTATCATGTAAACCTTTTTCACTCTCCCTCCTTTCTTCAACCTTTTTTCTGAGTCTACAATCCTTTCGTGCTATCTTGCCATATACCCTAATGTCAGCCACATTTTCTTCATGTTGGTCTTGATCCCTCTCTCACCTTTACCACTATGTTCTCAGATGGAAGTTGATAGAAGGAAACCGTTATCAAATCCTTTTACCTTTATTCTAGCCCCGAACAAATTCTCAGATTGTTTGGTTTGATAATAAAATATCAATTAGACCTCCACAATGTTCCCCAATCTAAGCATAATTCCAATAATTAAAGAGCAAATCAAATATTGCAATCTACCCACCAAGCGAAGCAATTACATCCAACCCCTTGCTACTTTTCAACAACCACTTCTCCAAAGTCACCCGTCACATGATCTTCGAACAATCTCATTCCAAAACTCCCAAAATTTTCAGTTTTTACAGATAAGGCCTTGTTGATTTGGAATTGATGAAGAACGAAATTCCTATATTCTCTATTCAACGTTCTAGAAATTTATTCAACGATCTTGAAATTTGATACGAGGTAATGTAAAAATTTACAAACTCCTCAAATGCCTTTTGTTTACTCCTGATGGATGAAGATACCATAAAACGTCAGCAAAAGAAGCTCCTCTGTTTGCCCCTGTTTTCCGTGTTTCTTTCTGAAAATCAGCAACCCATTCTTGCCTGCACAGAACCTCTCCCTCCTTATATGCGTCTTTGATCTGGCTATCTCCACTCAAGATCTTAACAAACATGGAACCCATTTCCAACCATCCATTATCCTTTCTTTCAGACCATAATGATAATGTTAGCTCTTTGCATCCCAACTACCCACTTCGAAAACACCACAAAGTACCCTCTCTTGTTTGCAAATTTTTGTAACCACAAAATTGAAGTGCAACTCCTATACTTTTTGAAGAAAGAACATTTGCGGATACGCATAACCTCTTCCCACAATGCCTGTCTTGCCAGTGAACTGCTCCTGAATATATCACCATTGAATAACTACAAAACCTATTTCTTTCAATAATCATAGGCTCAATCCTTATTTCTGTTGCTCGCTCCTATACAGCCTCATTGGTTCAGTCTAACCCTTTAAAATATCTTCTGAGCAATTACAGTGATATTAGTTGATTTGTATTTCCTCCATGGTACTGCCTTTCTAATAGGGATTCACTTCAAACCTCCATCTTGTCAAGCCTCCGGATGCACCTCATCTCCCCACACTTATTCCTGTTAACCTTATTCTGCTGATCAGCCAATGCACAACCACCTGCACCTGCCACTCCAGAACAGCCCACAGGAATTTAAAATCTCATGCCAGTGCCAAACTCGGAAAGCCTAAGGTAGACCGCTACTACACTTCATCTTTATGACACCAAAAGACTTGTTAAAGTTTTAGCATCTCCACACCAAATGTCATGTCAAAATAAAAATGCAACTCTTAACACTTCCATTATATAAATATACTATATGACTTGAACTCTTCCCACATTTTCTATGTATCTTCTGTATCTTATTAACATTTAGTAGAACCACACTATATATGATCATCCACACATCTGCAAGCTTCAATGAGAACAACATCAAGTTCAAAGCCAATCCATTATTAACCATTTTGGGTTTCTTTAATTTGAGAATACTGGAAAAATAACTGGAGCTCCTCAAAAAATTATGTGCCTAAAAGATATGGAATTTATTAAAAGAGAAGTTAAGGAGCTTCTCTTCCTATATTATTAACTTCTCCCATACGAATTTTTACGATATCCACTTTGAATTATTCATGATAGTAGCCCAAATAGAGCCTCGTACAAGGACAAAAAAATTTTAAAGGAAAAAAAAATCCCACAGGTTGGATAGTTACCTTGGCATGAGTGCATGACAAATAGCATAACATATAAATCCATACCTTAGATAATATGGGAAATCATCAAATGAAACTTTTATGTCTTTGCCATCAAAAATCTCTGCAAGAATGTCTTCTTTGAATACTGCACATCTCAATGACAAACCCGATGTTGACGCTGGCGGTGAATACCTGAACCATTCGCTTCTTTCTTCAAATACCTGTTTATAGATACTTCTGCTCAATTCCAGGCACAACTAGTTGACAAAGTGAACATCCACAATAAAGGCCTTAGCAAACCACTCAACACACATGCGCGGCGCCCCACGCGCCCACACACACACACACACACAAAAAAAAAAAACAAGACAAAACAAAAGATTACATTGCCAGCCTCTATGCTAGAGTCTGGGTTGGCATCAAGAGAAAGGATCTTGCTGGTCACTCCAATGTCAGCAGCTTTATCTCCGCCAATATTTGTTGTTGAATTGACTTCCAGGCCATCAAGGTCAACCTCCATACTGTCATGAACAATAGGAAGTGGAGGCAGCTCAGTCCCTTGGTGTGTTTTACCACTGGCCTGCGCAGTAGGCTTCAAACGTGACAAGTCTTGCCGCAAACTAGAAAGAGATGCCAAAATTGAAGCCCCAGCCACAGCTGAAGGATCACCTGCCCTCCTTTCAACCTGTATTAATTTACCTACATTACTCTGAACCTCTGCACCACCAACCGATGACGGCGTCTTGACAACAACCTCACTCAATAGTTGCTGGAAAATCTATATTGGAGTGAAATTAAGGAAGTTTCTGACATTAATGAATGCATGCACGCACAAACAAGGCATAATGAGAGAAGGGAACAAAAAATGCACAAGAATATTGATCGCCCACAAGAAAAGAATGATGGAATTGATCAATGAGCCACATAAGCCCCACACTGAACAAAAGAGACGGATACATAAGCATTCCCTAAGGGACCAAAAACCACATCATCGCCCGAATTGAGGACACTGTTGGTACCCTTCTTTATAATCTTTCCATTTACTTGCACAGAACCCTTACTCCCCCTACTTTCAAACAGAGCAACTGAAGCGCCTTCCCTCTGATCATTTCCAAAAACAATGAGTACGTTATTGGACTTACAAGCTAAGAAATTCATCTACCAAACAAATGAAATAGTGGCAATATTGAATCCACTGTCGTCGACGTGAGGCAACATCTATAAATACCTTGGTGTGTTTGATCAGACATAAAATTCCACTAAAGGTTTGGTCCTTCAATACAAGATTGGTGTGTCTGCTTGCGCCAATTGTGAAATTTGACGTGCAAATTGAAACGTTTGAATTCTGCAGTTGGAAATAAAGCTAGTTTATACAAATACATACAACAACAACAACAACAACAATTACAAAAAAAGTGTTGACTTTGTGGACTGTATAAGACCCGGGTATGATTATCATCAAAAACAAAAAATACTTGAGCTACTAGTGAGAAGCTTTAAACCTGTCCATACTGCGACAAAAGCCGACACCACGGGGTTGTAGTTTCAAAACTCGGGTTCTGCTTCTGATAGGCACTCCACGAAGAGAAAGAACTCCTTGGTTTATCCACCACAATAGGCGAAGAACCTCCACAACAAACAAAAGAACGAAATAAAAAAAACAATACTTCGGTCTCGTAAATCCAAATCACACGTAAAAAAACAGTACTCCAGTCTCATAAATCCAAATCACACTCAACACTAAACACTTAAATACAGAATATACGTACAGAAATGGAAAAGAACAAGCAAAAATTAACTTACCTTCAGCGATCGGGGTCGCCAAAGCAACAGCTTGAGCCGCCTCACTTTTCCCAACACTCACAGCTTCTCCGCCGTCGACTCCGGTCGTCGGAGGCTCAACAGTCCCACATTCCGGTGGATCCACCACTGGCGGCGGGCACAAATCCTTGGAATTCTCCGCCTGCGCCGATTTCTCCGATGCACTGCCATTGTCAACCTGAAATTTCAAGCAGATGAACGGTCAACAAACGCCAGGATTCAATCGCAAAACCCAATCTTTGACGCACCAAGAAAATGCCAAAACCAAGAAAAGTATTCAAATCAGCGGCGGTGATTGGAATCGCGATAGACCTTTTGTCGCTTAGGCGACGTAGGCTTCTCTTCCGACGACGACGATCTCTTGCCGTTGTTTCCTGATAGAGATCCACTTCGTCTTGTCGAAACCATGTTCGGATCGTCCTCTCCCTTCGAAGCTAGAGAGAAACTGTGCAAGAGAGAGAGAGAGAGAGAGAGCGCAATAAAAGGACAAAGGATATTGAGCATGTAATAATATATATGTGCGCTTAAATGTTTGTATTTTATTTATTGTTGTTTAATTATGGGTCTTACATGTAAGATTTGTAAAAAAAAATTAATCTATTTTATTTTTTTTAAAATATATCTCATTTTATGTTATTATATTTTATATATTTTTAAATTTTATTTAAGCAATAATTAACATCAAAATTCTAGCTCCCGTGGCCGATTTCTTTTTTTTTTCCGATGTCGACGACGATTTCCTTCTTTTTTTGGCGTCGATGCCAACGTCGTCCACTCATTTGTCATCTTCGTCTTCTTCTCTTCGCCATCTTCATCTTCTTATTCTTTTTACCAACGGCGAACTACTTTTTCTTTGGTGCCGTCTTCACCTTTTTATTTTTTTCACCGACAGCAAACTTCTTTTCTTCACTGTCTTCGTCTTCTTTTTTTCACCAACAGCACACTCCTTATTTTTTGGCGTCGTCTTCGTCTTTGTCTACTTGAACTGACAAAATTTCTCAATCTTCGTCTACTTAAACTAAGAAATTTCTCACTTAAAAGAGAAATTTTTCAGTTATTTTCTTATTTTGACAAAAAAAATTATATTAATAAATTTATCAATTAAATGTGTGTGTAAACAGAGAGAACACACAGTTGACAAAAAAATTATCAATCGTTACCTTATTTTTTGATAATAAAATATTGCAATGAAATTTTTTTTGAATAATTTAACTTGAGAAATTTATCAATTAAAAGATAAAATTACGAGTCATTCCCACAAATCGCCTTTTTATTCTCTTTCTTTGAAATTTTAGTCATTCGACAACCTCGCCACCATGTGATGAAATGCAACAACCATCCATTAATGAACTGTGATGCCCTTTCATCTTTGCATTTTTTGGCAGTAAAAAATCGCCTCAATAACTTATTGTTGCTATGCTCCACCAAATAGTGACGATTGACAACAAAAGACGGCTAGGATTTTCTTTTGCATTAAGTATTAGTGATGCAAGGCAAAATTGTCATATTTTAGAAATAAATTTAAAAATAAAATTAAAATTTTAAAGAAATTATTAGTGGGACTAAATCTTTTACACATCTTGTATAAGGGACTAATAGTTAATTAACCGTTTTATTATGGCCCTATTTAAAATATTGATTATTGACTTATTTATTTATTAAATAAATAAGGATAAATTACACTTGCCTCCTATGAGGTTAAGTGAAAATTGAAGCACTTGTATTCAAGTTTCATAAAATTTTGTAATGACCAACTAACGGAAAGGGGATGTATAATACAAAAGTAAAAGAAAAGACAGGTCAGTGTCATTTCAAAGACTTCTAAAGAGGTTTTTGTATTTTTACTTAATCTCAAGGAGCTAAATGTAAATTACCCAATAAATAAATAAATAGAAATAAAATACGAGTTAATTTCATTTGGAATAACTTTATTTTTCTTGGATTAAATTATTTGATGGTTGTTTGAGGTAATAATAATTTACTTGCTAAAGGCCCGTTTGGTCATGTTTATGGTTTTTTATTTTTGTTTATAGTAAATAAAAAATATGTTTTTGTTGATTTTTTAAAAAATTAAAATAAAAATATATTTGGCACATAGATGTGCAAAAAATGGTGATCGAAAACTGTGGACGAATGTAGTGATTGAAGGTGGCTCTTAGAAGCGGTGATCAAATGTGTTAACTGATAATGATAGTAAGAGGTAGCGATAGTGGTCGAATGTAGTGGTTGAAGGTAGTGGTCAAAGGCGATGGCCGAAAGTAGTGGCCAAAGACTGTGATCAAAAGTGATTTCCGATGACGTTGATCAAAGGGGATAATTGGAGGAGGTGGTTAGATGTAATAGTCGAAAGTGGTGATAAGAAAAAATGGTCGAAAATGATAGTTTAAGGAGGTGGTGGAAGAAAAATAGAATGAAAATTTGTTTACAAAATAATTTAAAACATATTTTTTTATTTACAAAAGTTTAGTAAATTTTGAAAACTGCTTATAGTTTTTTGAAAAAAAAAAATTAAATATATTTTTGTTTACAATTTATAAAAAATTAAAAAATAAAAATAAAAAACAGTAAACATAAACTTTACTAAATGTCACTTTTTTATTGAATTATTTTATTAAATTTACTAACAACTCGTTGGAATTGGTAATTTGAATAGAGAAAAAATGTGTTATCACTCTAATCACTTCCGTTAATAACTAAAGAGTAGATAAATAAAAATTTTAAAAATAAAGAGATTTTGTTATCTCTTAAATACTTTTTTGAATTTCTCCAAAAGTGGAGAGTTCTTATAAGAAAAGAAATTAGTTAAATACTTTTGTTTGGTAATATTAATATTAGCCTTCTGAAAATAAATGTATTAAGTACTCTTATAGTAATTCTAGATTCACAAACGTTTTAGATTTAAACATTTACATATACAACTATTAATGCATCATATACGAGTGATTCAATATAAAAGGTGGGTGTTAAAAAAAGGGTAATTTAATTTAAGTTCTTATTTTGGTAACTTATTTGAAGATAGATCTCATACTCCGAACTGTTATCCCACGAAATTCTTTTAATAATTTTTAAGACTTTTATACCCTTAAAATGTTCTACATGAAATTTGATATCATTTAATACTCGACTGATTTTATTTTCAATGTTATATCACCTGTTAAGGAATATTTGTGGAGACTTTATCATCCCATTTAATTTCAATTTCAGAATATCTCATGATTCTATGTTTGTTTCAGTATGTTATGGAAATATAATATAACTAAAAACAGAATACTTTATATGGCAGGTTGAATTTCGAATTTATGGTAATAAAGTATCCCAAATAGATGGAATCATATTATATTACATTTTTAGCCAAAATCATTTTTCTTACACAGATTTCAGAAATATATTGTATTTCACCGTTCCATTACACAGATTTTCGAATTACAAGTTCTGAAGCGAAACTATTTTCAAAAAATATCAAATCTTACTTATATGAGAAAAATATGAACATATACTCATTCTGTTTATCACAATTTGTTTTATCTTATTAACATATTTTCACTTTTTATCACAACTTGTTTTATCATGTTAAGATATTTTTACTTATAAGCAAGTTGTCTTATCATATTCTTATAATCTCACAAGTTATCGGCATATGAAAAAATATGAACATATGCCCATTGTGTGTATCACATTTTATTTTATCATGTTAACATATTCTCACTTTTAATCTTACTTATTTTCTCATGTTAACATATTCTCACTTCTAAGCAAGTTGTCTTATCTTGTTCTCGTATTCTCACAAATTGTCGATATATTCACATTTGATTTTAGTTAAGAATGTAATACAATATGAGCCAATATATTTAGAATTATTTATTACTATAAATTCAAAATTCAACCTGACATATAAAACACTCTGTTTTCAACTATATTATATTACTATAAAATCCTAAAACAAGCATAGAATCATGAAATATCTTGAAATTAGAATTAAATTGGATGATAAATGTTGAGAATGTGAAGAAAAACCATTAAAAATGATAGACCAATTGATCGGTGGTGTCTGCAGGCGAGAAATTGAAAGCAGTGAAAGACCGCTTGATAGACCGATCAGTCCGTCTTTAGACCGATCGATTCGTCTATAAGACCGATCGATCTGTCTATACGGGAATGTATTTATAAGCTACTAGGGTTACAGCAGCCATCAAGTTTTGGTCTTTTGTTCTTCTGTGATATTCTGTATTTTCTCTCCCAAGAACTTCTTCTCCTTTGTAACCTCCAATCAATAATGAAAACGTGTAATCCCGTGAACGTAGGCACAACTTGTCGAACCACGTAAACCCTGTATTTGTGTTTTGATTGTCTCTCTTTCTCTCTTCTTCATGTTTATTTCGTGTTTATGTGATCGTGGTTGATCTTGAGCGAAATTAGTGATCGCGTTCTAATCCCCAACAACTGGTATCAAAGCTCTGGGTTAGGAGGTCGATGAACACACATGGCAGAAGAAGGTAGATAGACAGGAATCGAGAAGTTCGATGGTACAGACTTCGGCTATTGGAGGATGCAGATAGAAAATTATCTGTATGGAAAGAAACTACACTTGCCGCTCTTAGGATCCAAACCAGAGGGTGTGAAGGATGAGGATTGGGCGTTGCTTGACAGACAGACGCTGGGAGTCACCAAATTAACGTTGTCCCGGTCGGTGGCGCACAATGTAATCAAGGAGAAGACTACGGCAGATATGATGGCGACACTGTCAAGTATGTATGAGACGTCGTCAGCAAACAATAAAGTACACCTCATGAAGAAAACTCTTTAACCTAAAGATGGCTAATGGTACACCCATTGCACAATACCTAAACGAATTCAATACCATCACGAATCAACTATCTTTAGTGGATATTAGTTTTGATGATGAAGTCAAGGCCATGATTGTGTTGGCCTCATTGCCAAACAGTTGGGAGGCTATGAGAATGGAGTGAGTAATTCTGCCGACAAGAACAAACTGAAGTACGACGATGTTAGGAATTTGATATTGAGCGAGAAGGTTCGCAGGAGGGATTTGGGTGAGGTATCTAATTCGGGGTCGAATGCCGGTATGACATTAAATATGAAAGCACGGGGTAGAGGTAATAACAGGAATCAGAACATGGGTAAGTCTAAGTCTAGAAGAGGCAGAAGTAAGTCCAGGTAGGAACTGCAGACTGAATGCTGGGGTTGTGGCAAGACTGGCTATATCAAGAAGAACTGTAGGGAGTAGAAGAAGAACGCTGACGGTGAGTCAGCCAATGTTGTGGCAGAGAATGTCCAGAATGCCTTGCTCTTATCGGTTGGTAGTCCTATTGATTATTGGGTATTGGATTTAGGAGCATCATTTCACACGACGGCACACCGGGAGATTATGGACAATTATGTTGCCGGTGACTTCGACAAGGTATATTTGGCAGATGATGAGGCTTTAGACATCGTGGGTACAAGCGACGTCAGAATCAGAGTACTGAGCGGGTTAGTGTAGAAGATACAGAAGGTATGGCATGTACCTAAACTAATGAGGAATTTAATTTCAGTTCGACAGTTAGATGCTGAAGGTCATTCGGTGACCTTTGTTGGTGGCACGTGGAAAGTCACCAAAGGAGCTATGGTAGTGGATCGAGAAACAAAGACAGGTACCCTGTACATGACTACTAGTACAAGGGATACAGTGGCATTGGCAGACAGCGGTTCAGACACGAGCTTATGGCATCAGAGGCTAGGGCACATGAACGAGAAAGGGATGAAAAGTCAGAGGTCAGACAATGGAGGTGAATACACAGACGAGAGATTCAGAGATTTCTGCGCAGGTAGTGGAATCAGGTGGGAGAAGACCATTCCAGGAATGCCACAGTAGAATGGCGGGGCTGAGCGAATAACCGGACACTGAATGAGAGAGCCAGAAGCATGAGACTGCATTCTGGGCTACCAGACTATTTTTGGACTGATGCAGTGAACACAGCAACCTATCTTCTGAATCGGGGACCGTTAGTACCGTTGGGATTCAGAATTCCAGAGGAGATTTGGAGCAAAAAGGAGGTAAACTTATCTTTTTTGAAAGTCTTTGGTTGCACGTCATATGTTCATATTGATTCTGATGCTAGAAGTAAATTGCAACCAAAGTCTAAAGTCTGTTATTTTATTGGATATGGTGATGACGAGTTTGGCTACTAGTTTTGGGATGACAAGAACCGAAAAATCATCAGGAGCAGGAATGTGGTGTTTAATGGACATGTGCTGTACAAGGATAAGTCAAAGGCTGAGACAGACAGTATGTTGCCGGAGACAAAGAAATCTGAATTTATTGACTTGAATGACATTTTAGAGGGAGCCAAACAGAATAGAGATGAGGAAGACAAGGTGAACGTGAACCCGTAGGTGGAACACAGTACACCATTGACAGTAGTCAGGAGATCTTCTAGGAGCATCAGATCGCCACAACGGTTTTCACCATCCCTATTCTACATTCTGCTCACTGGCAGTGGCGAGCTAAAGAATTATGCAGAAGCCTTACAGACCGAGAATTCGATGAAGCGGAAGTCAACAATGAAAGATGAGATGGATTCTCTACTGACAAATCAGACATAGGAGCTAACTAGATTGCCAGCTAAAAAAAAGGCTTTGCACAACAAGTGGGTATATGGAGTGAAGGAAGAACATGACGGCAGCAGGCGCTATAAGGCAAGGTTGGTTGTCAAGGAATTTCAGCAGAAGAAAGGAGTTGACTTCACTGAAACCTTCTCCCCGGTTGTGAAGTTGGCAACGATCAGAACAGTGCTGGGAATTGTAGCTGCAGAGGATCTGTTCCTGGAGCAGTTGAATGTCAAAACTGCATTTCTTCACGGTGAGTTGGAAGAAGATATATACATGCGCAAGCCTGAGAAATTTACAGTGAAAGACAAGGAAGACATGGTCTGCAAATTAAAGAAAAGCTTATATGGTCTGAAACAAACTCCAAGGAAGTGGTACAAGAAGTTCGATGGCTTCATGCAGAGTACCGGATTTACCAAGCTGGAGACAGGTCATTGCTGTTATGTCAAGAGTTTTGACAGCTCATATATCATTCTACTGTTGTACGTAGATGATATGCTCGTTGTCGGACAGTGCATCGAGGAGATCAACAAGCTGAAAAAGCAACTGTCAAAATAATTTGCCATGAAGGATTTGGAAGCTGCCAAGCAAATCCTTAGGATGCAGATAGTTAGAGACAGAACCGCATGAACCATGAGACGATCTCAGGCAGAATATGTAAAGAATGTGCTGAGCAGGTTCAACATGGATGGTGCTAAACCTGTCAGTACACCCTTAGCTAGCCATTTCAGGCTAACAAGGATCAGTCTCTAAAGACAGAGCAGGAGCAGGAACACATGAGCAAGGTTCCCTATGCATCAGCAATTGGTAGCCTGATGTATGCTATGGTCTGTACCAGACCAGATATCGCACATGCAGTGAGAGTAGTCAGCAGATACATAAGTAATCCAGGGAAGCAGCATTGGGATGCTGTCAAATGGATTCTGAGATATTTGAAAGGGACTACAAAGACGTCTTTGTGTTTCACGAGGACATGACTAAAACTGCAAGGCTACGTGGATGCGAACTTAACATGCGATGTTGACAGTAGGAAGAGCACCACTGGGTTCGTCTACACTTTGGGGGGCATAGCAGTGAGCTGGGCTTCAAAGTTGCAGAAGATTGTGACATTCTCTACTACAGAGGCAGAGTATGTGGCAATGACAGAGGCTGAAAAAGAGATGGTATGGTTGCAGGGTCTCTTGGATGAGTTGGGTAAGAAGATTGACAAAGGAACGCTCTACAGTGATAGCCAAAGTGCTATCTTTCTTGCCAAAAACCCAGCATTCCATTCCAGAACGAAGCACATACAGCTGCGGTATCACTTCATTCGCTCTTTATTGGACAGTAGTCAGTTAAATCTTGATAAGATTAACGAGGCAAAGAATCCAGCTGATATGTTGACAAAAGGCGTCAACATTGACAAACTGAAGCTGTGCTCGGCTTCAGTTGGTCTTCAGGAATAGAAGACAGGAAGTTGGGTCACACAAGGTTGATTGATTGTGTTGGTGGTTTCAAGGTATTGATGAGTTTAATGGGATTTCTCAAGGCTTGAAGTGATTTTACTTTAAGTGGGAGAATTGTTGAGAATATGAAGAAAAATCATTAAAAATGGTAGACCGATCGATCGGTGGTGTCTGCAAGCGAGAAACCAAAAGCAGTGAAAGACCGCTTAATAGACCGATCGATCCATCTTTAGACTGATCGATCCGTCTATAAGACCGATCGATCGGTCTATATGGGAATGTATTTATAAGCTACTAGGGTTGCAGCAGCCGTCAAGTTTTGGTCTTTTGTTCTTCTGTGATATTATGTATTTTCTCTCTCAAAAACTTCTTCTTTATTGTAACCTCCAATCAATAGTGAAAGTGTGTGATCGTAGTTGATCTTGGACGGGATTAGTGATCGTGTTCTAATCCCCAATAATAAAGTCTCTATAAATATTCATTAACAAATACTATAACGTTGAAAATAAAATCAGACAAGCATTAAATGATATCAAAATTTATAGAGAACATTTTGAGGGTATAGAAGTCCTAAAAAATATTTAAAAGATCTCGTAAAATAACAGTTCAGAGTACATGATTTATCCTTAAATAAGTTGTCAAAATAGAACCCTAGACTAATTAACCCTTAAAAAAAATTTAAGAGCATTTAGAATTACACGTACTCTAACTTTTAAATATTGAGAGTTTAGTAAAATTATACAAAATACTTTCTTTTCCTCTTATGTAATCTAATTGAGCAAGATATGAATAAATAATAATATTTTTTTATTTATTCAAATAAAATGAAGAGAAAAATGATTTTTTTATGTTTTTTTATTACTTAAGTATTTTTTTTTCTTTTCTTACATTTCAAATGGGCCGTAAAGTACATTTCATTTGAAAGGATTTAACTAGTGTTTGAATTTTTTATCATTGGAAGGAAATAGCTTGTGTTTGCCTTACTTTTTTTTGTAATTTTTGTAATTTTTTGGCTTTTTATATAAAAAAGGTAGATGTAAAATATATGAAAAACCCAATTAATTACAGTGGGAGACCAAATAAATAAGATTTTTACGAGATTTTTTAAAAAATAGCTATAAAAAAAACTAAGCTAAACAGAGACTGTAGGCATACAAATTTTAACCTATCACAAATTAACACGTGTCCCACGACCCTAAAATATAACACAATTATTACCAAATCAAATATTGCCATGTGTTAAAGCGGTTCCAAATTAAATTTTACGGTTAGTCCAATCACATGACACCACGTGTAAAATTGTGTATTTTTTTAATGACAAGTCTTTTACTAATTAAATTAAGCGACTTGGCACATGAAAATTACACGAGAGAAAAAATAAATATTTTTTAAAATTAAATTAAAAGTATATAATTATTTTTTTAAAATAAATAAAAAAGAAATAATCATGTTACTAGATAATTATCTCTTTAAATTAAAGATAATTATGCCATTCAATAGTTATCTCTTTAAAAAAATAAATAAAAGAGGTAAATTACAAGTTTAGATAATTATCTCTTTAAAAATAAATAAAATTGAGATAATTATCATGAGTTTGAGTTTCTTCATAATTCTGTCTCCCACTCTCCTATAAATAGGCGTGCTCTCTATCAAGAAGAAGTGGACATCGGACACTTGGAGTTATAAAGCAACCGAGAGAGTTCAACAGATAAAATTTTAAAGCTCTAAAGATCGTTCTCAACCAAGTTTCATTATTCTCTGCTAAACTCGGAGAATATTTCGCCTTTTGATTTGAGAACACGCTGTCAAACTCTCGAGTCAATATTTGAAGAGAAGAATTAGAGAATTTGTTTTCTTTTGATTTAGAAATTTATCAGAGATTGTAATCCATTTACAAATTCAATAAAAGTTTGATTTGTTCCTACAATTTTTTGTTGTGATTTTCGGACACAAAATTTATTATTTACAAATTTCTGGCACGCCCTGTGGGATAATATCTGCCTCTCATCTCTTCTTTTTTTCAAACGCAAAATCTGCAATGGCTCGAAAGAACGACGGTTCAAAAGCTCTCCAAATCAAATAAGGAGATTCTTAGCCTTCAACTGTCGCAAAAAATGTGGCTCAAACACTCCGTAAGCCCTGCTGCTGCCAAAATCAATTCCAATTTTTGGTTCAAACAAAGAAGATGTTATTCTGCAGACAAAGGTGGAAGTAGACGCGACCATTGGAAAGACGTTTTCTCACCATTCTCTGTCTCAAGAATCAGTCTCAGCTACCAAAGATCATCTAGGGAAAAAAGAAGAAGCAGATTCAAGCAGTTCTGATTCTTCATCTTTTTCTCCCACTCCCCAGTCAAAACTCAAGTGAGTTGATGCTATTGCCATGCCAGTGATGACAACGAACACTCTTGCCATGGAAGAGTAGGTAGCTCTCTTGACAAAGACTGTTAAAGCACTTTGTAAAACCGTGCAAGATCGCGATGTTCAAATCGCATCTACAATGAACAAAATCGAAAGTATAGGAGATTCAAGTCAAGTTACTCCTAACCCTCCGAAACCTCAAGAAACGGTTGAAACTTCTAACAAACTCCAAACAAAACAGAAGAGTTTACAGATTTCAGCCGATGGCTCCATTCCCGTCAGTCAGTTGAAAGAGTTTATCTTGGGCACCATCAAGGATAAGTACGATGAATCACCAAAATTTTCTCTTGCTTATGCTAATCCATACACTTGATGAGTCCGTCAAATGAAGATGGCTTTCGAATATCAGCCACCAAAATTTCAATAATTTGACGGCAAAGGTAATCTAAAGTAACATATTGCACATTTTGTGAAAACGTGTAACAACGCTGGTACTGATGGAGATCTTTTGGTTAAACAGTTTGCTCGAACGCTCAAGGGCAATGCTTTCGATTGGTATTGTAACCTCAAATTCGGCACAATTGACAGTTGGGAACATGTGGAACAAGAATTTCTCAATCGCTTCTACAGCACCGGTCGTACCGTCAGTATGATCAAGCTTACCAATTCTCACAAGTGGAAAGATGAACCTGTTATCGACTATATCAACAGGTGGAGAAGTCTGAGCCTTAATTGGAAAGATAGGTTAAGTGAGACATTCGCAATCGAAATGTGCATTCAAGGTAAGCATTGGGGTTTACGCTATATTCTTCAGGGAATTAAGCCAATGACCTTTGAAGAATTGGCTACTCACGCTCATGACATGAATCTTAGTATTACAGCAAACGGAGATCAAGGACCGCCCATCCAAGAACCTAGAAAAGGAGGGAGCAGGCAGGACACCCGTAAAGTAGTCAAGACTACACCTAAAGCTGATAGCAAGGAATCAATGATAGTAGTCACTGCGCCAGTAAAGATTACCACTAAGCTATAGACGAAAAAATGTAGAAAAGCTGAATCTAGCCAAAGAAAAGGAAAAAAAAGGCTCACTTTGAAAGAGATGCAAGAAAAAATAGTATCTATTTCCAGATTGTGAAGTTCTCCGAATGCTTGACGACTTGTTAAAGATGAAGCTCCTTAAATTTCCAGAGATAAAACGCCCTAAAGAAGCTGAGAGAGTTCAGGACTTAAACCACTGCAAATATCACCGTCTGGTTAGCCATCCAATTCAACGATGCTTAATTCTGAGAGAAAAGATCATTGAATTAGCTAGCCAAGACAAGATTCTGCTAGAGGAAGAAACGGAAGCTGCAGCTACAAATCAAACTTCTGTTGTTGTTGCACCCTCACGCCCTG
>JAULJZ010000023.1:10256015-10280706 GCA_032270985.1 Heliamphora pulchella
GGAAGCTGCAGCTACAAATCAAACTTCTGTTGTTGTTGCACACTCACATCTTACTTTTCTTCAACAGAAAGTTTAAAACCTGGAAAGGTTTTTCCCCGAGTTGCCAATAAGCAAGATTCAATTCGGATCATTTGATCCAATTGACACAATGATGCCTTTTTCTCCAGTTCAAACCTCAAAAAAATGGAGAAAATCATTGTGAAGCAACAGACTTGACAAGCACAAAAGATGAATAATGGACGTTAGTGACTCGCAAGAAAAAAAGAAAATCAACCCCGTATCATCTTCGGTTCGTGCAAGCAAAAAAAAGGAAACGAAGCCAAGTATGAGAAAGAAATATGAAAGATGTGTTAAAAGGGTAGCAGAAGATTTGCTAAAAGAAAGAACACGCATTCTGATCACATTGTGGGAGTTCTTGCCAGAATCAATGCGCCAAGCTATCATCTAGAATCAGTGTCATGCCGTGAACACCGAAGAATCCCTCGAGCCTGAGAAGGAAAGTGCTTTTATGTCAGAAGACACACCAGTTGAACTAGATTATCGTACTTTCACAAATGATTGTGTTGTCAGCATGCCGACCATCTCATTTTCAGATGAAGATTTGATGCTTAGCTCAACACCACACAACCATCCTCTTTTTGTCATGGGTTATACACGAGAGCAAAATGTCAACATGATACTCCTAGATGGTGGGTCAACAGTCAACATCCCGCCTCTTCGCACAATGAAGGAATTAGGCATCACTACAAATGAACTTTCACATAACCGTATAATGATCCAAGATTTTAATCAAGGAGGGCAAAGAGCCATTAGAGTAATTCGTCTGAAATTGCTAATTGATGACATGACATCAAATGCATTGCTTCATCTTATTGATGCCGAGACTTCCTACAATACACTACTAGGACGACCGTGGCTTCATAAAAATTGTATTGTTCTATCAACCCTTCACCAATACTTCAAATATTGTCAGAATGGTATTGTAAAAAGGGTGATAGCTAACGAGAAATCTTTCACTAAAGCCGAGTCACACTTTGCTTATGCTAAATTCTATTTAGCAAACATCATGGTGAAAGAACTACAGCAAATTATTTTCTCATCAAGTCAAAAATCTCACAACGACACTGACCACCAAGGCAATAAGAAATGATGCTTCCGCTAGTAAAAAGGAGGAGGATGGCCAGAATTCCAAAACCCAGGTTGATGATTCATCAAAAAGGAAGAAGATTACTCATGTACTTCGTTATGCTCAAAAGTCAAAGAAAAGCGAAGGTCCGGGATTGAGAGATTTAACCCTTTTGATCACTAGCCTGAAAGAAACAAGAATTTCCTCACCCCTACAAGGGTTTGTACGACCGACTCAAGGTCTTGAAGTAGAGCATGGTGATTTTCCTTCAAAGCGAACCGAAGAAGGCTTTGATCCAAATACCTACAAACTTTGGTAATGCCTGGACATAACTTTCAAAACTCATTTACTTTAGGAAAGCTCTTACCTGAAGTAACTGATGAAAATGTTCATGGTTTGAATTTAACCCAAAAGATGCTTAGACAAAAGGGATACGCTGTCCATAATCCCAAAGCATGCCTCGGGTATACTTCATCGGCTCCTGTACGTTTTGTCATGAAAAAATTAAATACTCAATACATTACTACTGATGAAAATGAAAGTGATGGATCAGTCTCAGAAAACTCTTCTGTCTTCGATTGCTTAGATGGCACGAATAAAGAAGGATTAACTTTTTGTTTAGAAAATAGATCATTTGTTTTTGATTATTTGGGTGATGCCAAAGCAAAAGGTTCAATCTTTGATAAAGACAGTGTGCCAATAAGAGAGAAACCACTGATCTTCAATGGTTTGGGTGATACAAATGCAAAAAACTCCATTTTTGATCGATTGGGTGCATCAAATGAGTTTCTACCAAAGCTAATTTAAAAAAATTCGCTCACAATAGATTGGGAGTTTCACGAAGTGATAATAAGTTGATCTCTAAATGGTACAAAAAAGCTTTAATTTTGAGAGATGACAAAGATATCCAAAGCAAAATACTTTATCGTATGAAACGACGATCCACTCTAATCGTAGAGGCTGACAAAGTGCTGAAAGTAAGGCGACAAATAGTGGTAGTCTCCTGAAGCCCTCATGATGAATTTAATAATCATTTCAAGGAGGAGGAAATTGTTGCTTCTTGCCATATTACTACAAGCACTAACGAAGTTCAAGTAGAAAAAGATACTAAAGATGCTCTCCCTGTGTTTGAAGAAGGCGTTAAATCCATGGTTGACGACATTAAAGAAATCGATTTGGGCTTACCAGACGACACAAAATCGATCTACATTAGTGCTCTTTTGACACCAAAGGAAGAAAGGTCTTATATCGAGCTTTTTCATAAGTACAGAGATGTCTTCACCTGGAGCTATAAAAAAATGTCAGGATTAGATCCTAAGGTAGCTGCTCATCATCTGTCAGTAAAGCATAAGGTTCGACCGATCAAACAAGCTCAGCGGCGATTTCGACCAGAACTCATGACCAAAATTGAAGTAGAAGTCAATAAGCTTATTGAGGCAGCTTCATTCGAGAAGTCAAGTACCCAACATGGATTTCAATCATTGTTCCTGTTAAAAAGAAGAATGGACAAATTCGAGTCTGCGTCGGCTTTTGAGATCTCAACAATGCGTGTCCCAAGGATGACTTCCCATTTTCAATAATTGAGCTCATGGTTGACGCTCTACTGGACATGAAGCTTTATCATTCATAGATGGCTCTTCAGATTACAATCAAATTTGTATGGCACCACGAGATGAAGAGTTCACTGATTTTCGTACACCAAAAGGTATCTACTGCTATAAAGCGATGCTCTTTGGATTGAAGAATGCTGGCGCTACTTACCAGATGGCAATGCAGAAGATCTTTGATGATATGCTCTATAAGAATGTCGAGTGTTACGTTGATGATTTGATAGTAAAGATTAGAAAACGAGATCATCATCTTTAGGATCTGAGAAAAATATTCGAACGGTTGCGTCGATATCAACTCAAGATGAATCCCTTAAAGTGTGCATTTGGCATTACATCTGAAAGTTTCTTGGTTTCATTGTATGACAACATGGTATAGAGATTGACTAGACTAAAATTGATGCAATTCTGAAGATGCTCGAGCCTCAAAATATTCACGAGCTTAAAAATTTACAAGGATGATTAGCTTATCTTTGCCGGTTCATATCAAGCCTGGCGGGTTATTGCCAACTATTCAGTCACTTCATAAAGAAGGGGATTCTTTTTGAATGGGATGAGTCTTGAAGCAATGCTTTTAAAAGTATCAGACTTATTTGACGAAATCTCCTGTTTTGACTGCTTCTATTCCCGAACAACCACTCATCTTGTATATTGCTGCATAAGAACGCTCAATAGGTGCTCTCCTTGCTCAAGAAAATAATAAAAGAAAAAAGAATGCTCTCTACTACTTGAGTAGGATGATGACTTCTAACGAGCTAAATCATTCGTTGATTAAGAAAATATGCTTAGCATTGGTCTTTGCCATTCAAAAGCTACGCCATTATTTTCAAACGCATTCAGTTCGTTTAATCTCTAAAGTCAACCCTGTCAAATACATCATGAGCAAATCAGTATTGTCTGACAGATTAGCTAGATGGTCCCTTCTTCTTCAAGAATTTAAAATTATTTACGTGCCTCAAAAGGCTATTAAGGGACAAGCCTTAGCCGACTTCCTAGCTGATCATCCTATCCCTGCTAATTGGGAATTATCAGAAGAGTTTCCAGATACAGACGTACTATTCATTAAAATACAACCAGCATGGAGGATGTATTTTGTTATAACAGCTCATCAACATGGTGCAGGAGCTGGTATAGTATTCATCACGCCAGAAGGAGACGTGTTTCCGTACACTTTCACTCTTATGCATCGTTGTACAAATAATGAGGCTGAGTACCAAGCTTTGATTCTAAGTCTGAAAATGGTTGACACGAAATAGTTGCAGCTCAAAGTATATGGGGATTCAAAATTGATAATCAATCAAATCCTCAATACTTATGAAGTAAGAAAACCAGAATTGGTGCCTTACCATAATTATGCAACACGTCTAATAGAATTGCTTGGTGGTGTCACTCTAGAGCACGTGCTAAGGAATGAAAATAGGCAGACAGATGCACTTGCAAAGCTTGCATCAACTCTCTCGTTTCCAAACCAAGAGGCGCAAGTACTAGTACGTCAAAAATGAATAATCCCTCTAATTTTGGATAGTGGAGAAAATGATGAGAGAAACATCAATGTCATCTTAGTCTTTAAAGTTGAGAAAGATGACTGGCGAGAACCACTCGTTGATTACTTGCAACATAAAAAATTACCTAATGATCCACACAGAAAAATCGATGTAAAGCGTTGTGCTCTGCGGTTTATCTACTACAAAGACACGCTTTATCGTCGTTCTTTTGAAGGATTGTTTCTTGTTGCTTAGGTGAAGTTGAAGCAATACAAGTTTTGAAAGAAGCTCATTTAGGTATATGTTGTGCTCTTCAATCAGGCATAAAATTCCATTTTTGAATCAAAAGGATGGAATATTACTGGCCTACCATGGTCAAAGATTGTATGGAGTACGCAAAAAGATGTCATTCTTGTCAATTTCACGCTAACTTCATACATCAACTGCCTGAGCTACTTCATCTGACTGTCGTCTCTTGGCCCTTCAATGCATGGGGATTAGATGTAGTTGGACCAATAACAAAATCTTCGACTGGTCATCTCTACATTCTGGCAACCACTGATTATTTCTCGAAATTGGCTAAAGCTGTGCCATTAAGAGAAGGGAAAAAAAACCGTAGTGGACTTCATCCGCACTCATATCATATTCAGGTATGATGTGCCACGCTACATCATCACTGACAATGAAAAATCTTTTTACAATAGCTTGATGAATAAGCTTTGTGAAAAGTTTGGTTTCAAGCAACACAATTCTTTCATGTATAACGCACCAGCAAATGGTATGGCAGAAGCATTCAATAAAACCCTTTGCAATTTGCTGAAGAAAGTGGTGGCTAAGTTAAAAAGAGATTGTCATGAGAGAATTGGAGAAGTTCTATGGGCATATCGAACTACTCATCGAACAACTAGGCAAGCTACTTCTTATACATTGGTATATGGGGTTGAAGCAATTCTACCTCTTGAACGCCAAATTCCATCTTTGAGGATTGCCATTTAGGAAGGTCTCACTCATGAAGAAAATACTTGTCTACATCTTAAAGAATTGAAAGCACTAGATGAGAAGAGACTGGAAGCACAACAACGTCTGAAATGTTATCAAGCTCATCTCTCCAGAGCATTCAATAAGAAAGTTCGTCTTCGATCTTTTCAGAAAGGAGACTTGGTGCTTGTAATGAGAATGCCAATTATTACTACACATCGAACTAGGAATAAATTCACTTGCAAATGAGATGGGCCATATGCAATTCAAGAAGTTTATTCAAATGACGCTTACAAGTTGGTTGTCAAAGACGGTTTGAGAGTTGGGCCCATCAATGGTAAATTCTTAAAGCAATACTATCTTTGAGAAGACAAAAATGCTCCTTGATGCATGAGCCTAAACTGCATGTTACTCTTGATTCGCATAAGTTTAAACTGTGAATGGTACTCCCCGAAAGTGCCAAAAAAAAAATCTTGAACTACGTTTGACTTGATCCCATTTTGAGTACGTAAACAGTTTGAAATTTTATTTCAAGTTTTGTAATAAAAAAAAGAAAGAAAGATTGTTTTATTGGACTGTTTAAATTAAAAGGAATAACGGCAACACAAAAGTCTCTAACAGCCAAAGTCCGAGATTCCGAGACATCCAGGCCTTCTAGAATCCCAAGACTAGGGTAAAGTAACCAGCAGCCAAAGTCCGAGATGATGAGACATCAAGGACTTTTAGAATCCCGAGACTAGGGCAAAGTAACCAATCTCCAACAGCTAAAGTCTGAGATTCTGAGACATCAAGGCCTTCTAAAATCCCGAAACTAGGACAAAATAATAAGTCTCCAACAACCAAAGTCCGAGATTCCAAGACGTCAAGGTCTTCTTCTACAATCCCAAGACTAGGGCAAAGTAACAAGTCACCAACGGCGACAAAAGTAACAAGTCACCAACGGTTGCAAAGTAACCAGACACCAATGACAGCAGAAATAACAAGTCGCCAAGAAGTCACCAACGGCTACAGAAATAACCAGTCACCAACAGCGGTAAAAGTAACAAGTCACCAACAAGTCATCAATGGCTGCATAAGTAACAAGTCACTAACGACGACAGAAATAACAAGTCACCAACAAGTCACTAACGACGGCATAAGTAACTAGTCACCAACAGTGGCAGAAGTAACAAGTCACCAATGGCGACAAAAATAACAAGTCTCCAACGACAATGCAACAAGTTACTAATAACGGCAAAGTAACAAGTCATCAACAGTGGAAAAGTAACAAATCTCCAGTGGGCTAAGGCGAGGTAACTGTTTCAAAAAGAGTTATTGTTTCTGCAAATATCAAAAAAATGGAGAAAGTTTGTTAGCAAAAAATTTGTTGTTGGCAAAAGAAAAGAAAAAAAGTGAAGAATAGTTTCAACCGCCTCCAAAAGAATTCTTATCCCTAAGAAAAAAAAAGTTTGTTAGCAAAAAAAAAAAAAAGTGTTGTTAGAAAAAAAAAATTGGTGCAATAGAAAAAAAAAAAAGAGATAGAGACTGACAATAAAACAGAAAACAAAAGTCGATCTAAAGAAGTGGACGTTGCCACAGAATAATACAAATTTCCTATGGGAACAAGATTAATGAGTGAAAGTCAATTGACTATGAGGCATGAATGGCATGATGGAACTAGAATAAGAGAGAGCTAACTTGAAAATTCTTGAAGGAGTTGCTGAAATTGGTGCTGCTTAATTCCAGTGGTTGGACTAGAAATTCATCCACTCAATGATTTGTAGAAATTCATTCTAATAAGGAAAATAAACCAATCAAGAAGTTTCCCAAGAAGCAAAACTCGCCGGGTTTGAAAATTTGGGTAATATAAAAAAAAAAAAAAGAAATTTTTTTGTTTCTTTTAGTGGATATGGATCACTAAAATTGCTACCGATGGAAACAACTTGGTGGGTCACATTAAAGGCTACACGCATGGTAGTTGGTTTAGAAATCATGCTGGGAAGTTGGCCTTTAAATTTTGTTTTTTTTAGACAAAAAAGAGAAGAAAAAGAACAAGATAAGAGACCTGAGTTCAGTGAAGTTGCGGAGCCTACATAAAGAACCAAACTCAAAAGGATGTGCTTTAATGGCAGCAAATAGCAGACTTTTAGAGAGGAGAGAGATTTTTTTGTGCCAACCGATGGAAGCTTTAAAACGCCAAAATTATGATTTGAAGTTTTCCATGGGTATGGCTAGTAAATTTTTTTGGCTTATATTTAAACATAGATATAAAAGAGGGAGATTCTCAAGATGCAAGCAACAAGAATAGCATATAAAAATTAAAAAGAAAAAAGAAAAAAAAGAAAGAAGAAGAAGGCATGACTAGCTATTGTTATGAAGAAATCACCTTCGGTACGGTCGAATTCCCAAACTCCTCTTGACCCAAAATCCAATTGTGAGTCATAGAAAACACCCTGAGCATGCATTTATAAGACAAAGCAACAGAATTTCAATCCAATTGAAAGAACAATTTCGGTAGGACACATAGTTCCGTTTCCTGAAAGTTTCAGGACTTTCATCAATTAAAGGAGTTCCATATAAATCCCAACACTTCCCTATCTTGGAAGTCTTGAGTAAGAGAATAATTTTTTTGCTATGAATTTCTAATTAAATTTCATACTTCAAAACTTATTTACAAAATAAATAAGTTTTGAGGGGACATTTGTAAGCATGAAAATTTTAGCCTATCACAAATTAACGTACGCGTGTCCCAAGACCCTAAAATATAATATAATTATTGGTAAATCAAATATTGCCACGTGTTAAAGCGGTTCCAAATTAAATTTCACGGTTAGTCCAATCATATGGCGCCACGTGTAAAATAGTATATTTTTTCACATGACAAGCTTTTGGTTAATTAAATTAAGCGACTTGGCACATGAAAATTATACGAGAGAAAAAATAAATATTTTCTCTAAATTAAATTAAAAATATATAATTATTTCTTTAAAATAAATAAAAATAATAATAATTATGTTACTAGATAATTATCTTTTTAAATTAAAAATAATTATGCCATTTAATAGTTATCTCTTCACAAAAATAAATAAAAGAGATAATTATAAGTTTAGATAATTATTTTTTTAAAAATAAGTAAAATTGAGATGATTATCAAGAGTTTGAGTTTTTTCATAACTCTGTCTCCCACCCTCCTATAAATAGGCGTGTTCTCTATCAAGAAGAAATAGACATTTGACACTTGAAATTATAAAGCAATCGAAAGAATTCTACAGATAAAGCTTTGAAACCATGAAGATTGTTCTCAACCAAGTTTCATCATTCTCCGCCAAACTCGGAGGATATTTTGCCTTTTGATTCGAGAATACGCTATTAAGCACTCGAGTCAACATTTGAAGAGAAGTATCAGATGATTTGTTTTTTTTTTTATTTAGAAATTTACCAGAAATTGTAATCCATTTATAAATTCAATAAAAGTTTAATTTGTTCATACAATTTTTTGTCGTGATTTTCGGACACAAAATTTGTTGTTTACAAAGACTTAATAGGAGCAAGTGATCATAGCCCCTGTTTGGGTTAAGTTTTGATAAATTTTCTTAATCAAAACTTAGCCCAAACACAATGCATGATAGTACATCTTCCACAGTCTGAACTTGTTCAGTTTGCAATTAATTTTAGATATTAGAATTCATGGATAGAATTTTATGTTGTTTCATTTTCTTTTTGTCAAAGTTCAAGTAACCTATTTTTTTCTTCTTTTATTTTTTGTCCTCTACATCCATGGTTGTCTAAATTTTGAACCCATTTCCTTTGTTACTTCAATGGTATGTCCAAGTTTATATCTTTATATGTTGATCAAGGTTTTACATATAATGCCAAAGATTTAAGTATAAGGAGGTTATATTTGGCACAACAATGTGCTTAATATCACATAGAGTAAATTACAATTTGAAAGACCCACATACTACTTTCACCATGTCAACAATGCACTTTTTTGATAAAACAAAACTAAATGTGTTAATTATCAAAAAAAATAAAAACTAAATGTGCATATTCTTTCATAAATAACATTTATTCACAACTAAAAAAAATATGATCCCTTTTTAATTACCAAAAATAATAGCATTTCATCTCCAAAATATCAATAAATTCAACAATGCTAAACACAAATATCTCGGGATTAGACTACATGCCTTACTTGCTCCCATGACACTAGTATCTATATAAAACATAGAATATGCACTGTTTTTCTCAAATTTATTGTTGAATCTTACTAAATATCAAAATAAAACATCCAAGTCCTAATTAAATTGTTTTAAAAAGTTATAGGCCCTAACTTTTGTGGTTTCATCAAACACTTTTTTTATTGTAAAAAAATTCCACAATGCATAAAAAAAAATCTTATTGCTCTTATACCTCTAAGTGTTATAAGTCAGGAAAATATAAAAATGTTCATACGTACAAGCCTCTGTAATGCCATTTACAAGAGTTTAACTAAAATCTTAGTGAATAGATTATGCCTTCTCCTCGAGAAAGTTGGTAAGTCATTTTCATAGCAGCATTGTACCCCAACAGATTCACCAATAATAACATTATTCATACCCCAAAAGTTATCCACACTTTGAAATATAAAAAAGGTAAACTTGGGGATGATATTTAAAATTTATCTTGAAAAAGCTTATGATAAAATCTCATGCGAGTTTTCGAAAGATGCCCTTCACTTTTAAAACTTTAATGAAATGTGGATCCATCTTATAATGAACTGTGTTACAATTGTGAAATTTGCAATCATCTTGGATAGTGAACTCTTGATGATATTTCTCTTCGTAGAGGTATTAAATAAGGTGATTCTTTATCCCATAACTCTTTGTGTACGTATGGAATGATGATCTCTTATGATATCAGGTAAGGTTTAGATCAAAATTGTTTATTTTCTCTAACATTCCTCGAAGAGAGGCCTTGTGATGTAGGCAACATTTTAGGGAATTTTAATTTTCGTAATAACTTTATCTAAGAAACTTTTTTTTTTGGTCGCCCATTTTAGCACATTTTTATATATTTTTAGTACGTAAATTTAAGTTGATCTCAAATTTGTCTTTTGAAAATTTTCAATTAATTAAGGATTTGATTGGATATAGCTTCCTTAATGAATTAATTCCTTAGCATAGAATTTTGCCATTATAAATAAAGTTAGAAAGGCCTTACAGTTAAGGGAGTTGATTTTGAGATTAAAGTAAATGACAGAAATTTATCTTTATTGTGTTTGTTATTAGAGGGATTGAGGGAGCGTCTCTAATTCAAATGGACTTATAGATTTCGGTGTTGCTAATTCTTTAGCCGATGCATTTCCTTGCATCAGTTGTTTTCAGAGCTTTCGCTTGATTTCGAATCATCGCATGATAGAGAGTTCATGATGATTAATATACTATTGTTAAAGATGTGTATGAGCATGGTAATGCTATACGAGATGCTCAAGTGGAGGAAAGAATGACACGAATGGAGGAGCCAATCAATGTCTTTATTGAGTAGATCGTTGCCTATATCGTGGTTGTTTTACCTCACAACCATCCATTAAACCTTTGCCTCGTGAAAGAGGATGCGGTTGAGTAGCCTCTCATTTTAGATATTATTCTAAATCTAACTGTGGATTAGAATAAACCACTAATTTTTGATGAAAAAAGTGTGCCTATCTATTTTGACTTAGAAGAATTCGTTCGAGAGGCTTACGTGCCTATCTAGTTAGTTAGTCATTCTTTTTTGGTTCTTAGACCGCGAGCTTGGGCACTCCACCACACCAATCAAGTTCAAAATATTAAATGGAAAGATGCCATACAAATATTATCAGATAAAGTCGTTTCACCATCATTGGAGTTGTGAATTGTCATTGATTGTCCACTTTAGTATTGCAGTTTGGAGAGGATTTCACCGATTCTTGGTATTGGTGATGATGTTATTCCTACATTAATTGTCGAGGGTTGGCAATTTGTTCAAGATCATGATCATTGCCTTGAGTTGAACAAAATTAATTTAAAACTCAAAGCGAATGCAGACAAATAACGATTTATCAAATTATTTCAAGTAATGAAAACTCGAGAACCAGTTTTCTCAATCTGGAGAATGATACATGCGACATTTTAGAAAATTTTAATTTTAGCAATAATTTTATTTAAGAAATTTCTTTTTTGTGCTGCCTAGTTTGACACATTTGTATATATTTTAGTAGGTAAATTTGAGTTGATCTCAAATTCGTCTTTTTGACAGTTTTCAATTAATTAGGGATTTGATGTGATTTAGGTTCCTCAATGAGTTAATTACTTAGTATAGAATTTTGCAATTATAAAAAAGTTGTAAAGACCTTACGACTAAGGAGTTGATTTTGAAATTAAAGAAAATAAGAGAGTTTTCTCTTTATTGTGTTCGTTATTAGAGAGAATATCCCTCGTTCAAGCAGATTTGTAGATTTTGATATTACAAATTGTTTAGGCGCTACGTTTCCCTGTATCACCTTGGCCCTTAATTGTAAGTTTAGTATTCCTCTTACTAATAATATGGGTAAGTATATGATGAGCCTCATTTTGCATAAGAGAATCAATAAAAGCCATTTCGGTTTTATTATTGAAAAACTCCAAAGTAGGCTGGCTAGCCAGAAGGCCAACACTGTGTCTATTATTGGAAGGGCAACACTTCTACATACAGTAACTTCTGTCATTCCTAGTTATGTGATGCAAACCACAGAACTCCCTAAGGAGCATTGGAATGAAATTGACAAACTCAATAGATTTTTTCTTTGGTTTGGCAATGTGGCTAAAAGGAAAATCCACCATATTAACTGGAACCAAGTCTGCAACGCTAAAGACCAAGATGGGCTGGGCTTGAGAAAAGCTACAAAGCATAATAATGCTTTTATCTCTAAGCTTGACTGGAAAATTATGGTGGATAAGATCTCCTTATGGACCAAAATCTTGAGAACCAAATACTTAACAAACATAACCCTTGGCAAAAAAATAGGAGAGCTTCCCATATATGAAAGGGGATCAACACTAGGGATATAATTAGAAAAATGATCAAATGGTTGTTAGTGATATCATTGATATTGAGGGGAGCTAGAATTTGAACAACATTATCTCTAGCCTTACTCCAATGGCTGTTGAGAACATCCTCAACACCTAGGTTAGTGACTTATCCTAACTTTTCCTTACTAAAGGAGATCCCCAAGTGGTGACTTTTGCATTGCTGCTGCTTACCAAATTAATATTTATCAAGAAGCTAGAGTATTCTACTGTTGCATGGAGCTGATTATGAAAGTAGAAATTATTCAAAATTTAAAGATTTTATTTGGCTTATCATGCATAATAAACTACCCACTAATCATAGGGAAATCCTAACTAATAGGAACTTTCCTAGATGCAACAATTACATCATCTACACCATTTATGTCGAAACAAAGAGCATTTATAACATGACTGTAAATAAAGGTAAAAGCATGACATTAGTGGTAAAAACATGACTATTTTTTCCAAGAAATTATTAAAAGAGAGAAGAGATAAACTATTCATCTATTCTAGACTTATCCTACGAAGAAATAGCAAAGAGAAGAGAAGGCACAATGACAAAATAAAAAATAGAAATCATGTTACACACCTACACATACCAGAATGGGAGACTGAAAATACAACCTCAAAGATAAAGGTCGTTGACGAAACTCTCTTCCGTGAAATCTCGTCGGTTTCTCCTACTTAGTAACAAAGCTCTCTTTAATAAGATCGATGGTGTTACTCTCAGTCTTGTTGAAGCTCGATAGTGTTACTCCTAGTCTAATTGAAGCCCATTGGTGTTTCTTTCAAGCTCCCTTCTTCATCCATTTCTCCTCCATTTTCCCATCTCAGAAGCTGGTGTTTCTCTCAAGCTGACAAGCTCCATTCTTCAACCATTTCGCATCCATTCATCACCAATTTCGAGTGTACGAATTGATCTTCACTGTCCACGTTTATTGCTCTGTTTGGTAAACGAAAAGGACAATTTGGGCATACGATTTTTTTTTACATAAAATCATTATGGCTAAACTAATAAATTTACAATTGCCGTGAAGACAATAACATTGACAGCGTTAAGACAATAACATTGACGGGAAAATCAGTATAATTTCATAATGTAGATAGGATATGACTGTATTTGTCAGATGCCTCAGGGAGAGGCTAAGTGTAATGTATCCGAGAAATCATTATTTATTACTCTATTAGCCTTGGCGGGTTAATTTGGTTTATTGGTTTATTTAATTTTGTAAATTTTTTAATTTTATTAAATTTTTTTTATTATTTAACCAAGCTATTATAATTTTTTGATTCTTCTCATTGAAATAAGTTAAAAAAATAAAATTTTTTGATCAAAATATAAAAAAAATTCAGAAAAAACAAAAATATGCAAAAATAAGTAAAAATAAATCAATAAATCAAATTGTATGGTGTTTAAATTAAAATAAGCAAAATAGCCAATAAGCGAACAAGCAATGTTTGCCCAAACAGGGCCAATATTTTTTCATTGGTTATGGAAAGATTATGTTGAGTGGGTCATAGTTTTATTTATTTATTTATCAAGAAGATCAAGAACAATTCAAAAGGCAAACACTAGAAAAGACAAATAGCAAGGAAAATTCAGCTTGAACCAGCGGATGAATTGATTCTAGTGCATCTTCCATCAACACTTTTAGTCCCTGGGCGCAAAACTGGTAATTTGCAACACTATTTTCTTCTCTATAAACATGAGAAGAGGGAAATTGAAAACTCTCTCAAAAACTTCCTAGTAGTTCAAAAAATGGCTCCAATGTCGCTGCGGATTAAATCTAGCCATAAGAGAAATGCTTGGTATAAATAACATACTTCTTGGTCTTTAACCCTATCATGCCTTTCGATTTGTGCAATAAGATATTTGATAAGTCCTTATCTAAGAAGTTCAAACTTTTGATGATACTAAGAAAGTCCCTCTCCAAATAGATAGGTCTAATGCCAAAATCTCTCCCAAATTCAATCGCTTTTGAGGGTCCCAAAAATTGCGCATAATTGACACTCATTATTGTCTAAATGTCCTAAAAAAATTCAAAAATTTTCATTAAATTTTAATTTTTTTTATTTATTTTTGTTTATTTTTTTATCTCTTAACTAATATTTTTTATCTTTTCGAATTTTCTTGATGAAATGAACCGAAAAAATAAAATTTTTTAACCAAAAGATGAAAAAATTAACTAAAAATGAAAATAAATAATATAAAATTTAATTTATTAGTATATTTTTGTCTTTTATGATTTTTTTTCAACAATTGACTTATTAGTTTATTTATGTCTTATATATATATTCTTTGATATTTTGATTAAATTTTTATTTTTTTAGCTCGTTTTATGAGACAAGCAAAAATATAACGAATTAGCTAGATGATAATTTTTTTACAAAAAGAAAAATAATTATTTCAAATTGAGAATAATAATTTATACTATTATATAAAGACGATAGATCATATTGGTGTGAACATCAAATTAAAGCAACTTCCATTTTTTTTATTTTAAAATTACCCTCTAAAAAATTATATTTCGTTCAATGTCATTATAACAACTCATTCAATAATTATAAAGGGATAAAGTAAAAAAAATCTAATGTAACTGTTTTTCAATTTTTTTTCTTCTTCAAAACTCCTTATCTCTTATTCCCTTTTAAATCTTATTTTTAAATATTACTTTTAATTATTATTTTTTCTTAATTTAATATTTTTGTAATAAATTAAATATTACACACGAGCAAGCCACAAAGAAGAGTTGGGGTGTATAAAAAATCGTTGAAACCGTTAAATCGGTCCAGACCAATCCAAATCGTATGGTTTGGTTCGATTTTTTTGGTGAATAATTTGGTTATGATTTCAAATAATTAGGAACCGTTCTTTATGGTACGGTTCCTTGATTAAGTATCAAAAAATCGTATGGAATCGAACCGATTCGTCACATATTAAAAATATTTATATTATGTATTATTTATAAATAAAAAATTTAAAAATACTATTTATTTTATTTTACTTCTTTTTTTATTTTCTCTTTTTTTATTTTTTATTTTTTCCTAATACCATAGTATTATTATATAATTCATAAATTATTAGTAATAGATAAAAATGTAATAAAATATAATTTATAATTTAGAAAAATAAAAATCTCTCTTTGTAAGAATATAAAACAAAAAATAAAATAAAATAATATAAATAAAAAAATAAATTTTTAATAATAAAATAAAATAAATAAATGAATAATTTTTTAAAATATAAAATAAGCAATAAATACTTATTTTTAGAATCGCGATTCCAAATCAGAACCGAACAATTATTTATCAATTCGATTCAATTCAGTTCCATGATAGATACAGTTTGTTTCCTGTTCTTAAATTATTATAACGGTTCAAAACAATTTAATCCTTAATTTAATTCAAAATCAAACCAAATGAACCGTGTGCACCTTCAAAAGAGGCCAGAGATCTTAGCAAATAGCGATTACTATCTGCAGCGAGCGAGACTGCGAGAGAGAGGAATGGAGATTAAGAGTCGTCGGACGTACCGTAGATCGGCAAAGAGGAGCGCTGAAGAGACAACTGGTTCTGTTGATACATCGTCCGACGTTCCAGCCAGTAAGTTTCCGTCTCGTCGCCTTTTCTTCGTCATTCTTCTGAATATCACGACTTCATCATCTTCGATCAATCCGTACAAGTTCGACACACCGTCCTTTGGAATTTTCCTGTAAACATGCGGTTTTTTGTGTCGATATAATCATATAAACGTTATAGTTACGAGACATTATGAAAATGCCATAGCCCCCAATTTAGCTTTAGCGAGAATCACTGAACTAGGGTTTGATGATAGTTTCGACAAATGATTTGTTGATGCATTGGATCAATTTTGAAATGTTGGTACGTTCATAGAGATTATTTATAATTGGACTGTATTGCTTGTGCTGATGTCGGAAGATGGGCTCAGGAAGCTACTACAACCTGCAAAGAAGAGTTATCCTTGGCACCGGCCTGGTGCGGGCTAAAGATATTTCGATGTGTTAGTCAGATGGATATCTATGAATGAAGAGCTCAATGAAACTTGGAGAAGTTGCGTACCTTGGTTCGGCCTTGTAGGCTCCTTTATATACTGTTCATTAGGAGTTGATCCTCAGGCTTGTTGCCATAAGATTGGTGTCTATCCCTTGGATCTCGCTGGACTATTTGGAGGCATTGTTTTTTGGGTAATATCCAGGGTGCCTCTTAAGTAGCATTTATCATAATTGAACTTTTATTCACACTTCATGATTCCATCTGAGTTACTCCGATTGATCAAGTGCCTTGGCTCTGTTCGAGTGATATGGGTCAATTGACATTCTCCTGCCCAGCTGGCTGACCTCTGACTGTTCGTTTTGCCTTCCACATGTGGTTAATCGAATTACACTCATCAGATGTCTCCCATTCCGGAGCTAATTAGAGAAGCTATTGGTGAGGCGAATGCTGAGCGTTACTTAGAAAATGGAGTCTACATGTTGTACGAAGTGTCACACTATTATTGTGCACTTTTTTTCGTTTTTCCAACCTGCAAGCCCTTCGCCTTCTATTGACATGTGGCCAAATCTTGACGGTTGCCTTGCTTACACACAATTGGGATGAGGTGAGTATGGTCCGTAGGATCTATGCATGTGGGTTAATCCCCATTACTTGTTTTGGCTCTAAAACTTCGAAAGGGGGAAACGATTCCCATTGTGTGTTTCTTCAAAGTTGTTTTCGCCATCATCCTTTATGTTTCCCTGTTTCTTTCTTCGGCATTTCCCATTGTTTCCGGCGTCAAGCCTCACCCCAATTGCCTTTATTTTGCAATGCAATTAGACGTTTCTTCTTCCTTGTCCTCCTTTCTTTCTGTTTCTTTTGTATTCGTGGCTTTCTTGTATTGTGCTCCTCTTGGACCTTCCCCATCTTACTTCCTCAACTTCATTTGTAATATCTGATAGAAATAAGTCTAGTTTAAAATAAAACATATAAGTTATTACTAATAACTTGAGTTTAAGATTTTGAATCGCGTTGTTAGGTTTTTTATTTAAGTTTTGGGGTTAAGAGTTCACTTAATTTATTACAAATAATATCAGAGCCAACCCTAGTATATGAAAGGATTCGTGGCAGCTTGGCGGGTGGATGGAAGTGTAAGGTTCCGGAGAATGGTAGAGGTCCTGGGATTGTACGCAGGTTGCTGTGTATAACCCTAACAACGAAAGTATCCGCGCCACACGGTGAGAATGTCGCTTTTTTGAGTGAGGGATGTAACTAGTACCCCATTTCACATTTTTAAGAGATAGAAATAAGCTTGGTATATTATGAAGCATCTAGAATACTACTAATAACTTGTGCTTAAATTTTTGGATCGCGTTGTTTGGTTTTTTATTTAAGTTATTGGGTCAGTAGTCTATTTGGGTACTATTTGGGTTGTTATAACATTTGCTTCTATCTTTGAGAACACGACCTTCCTCCCGAGTAAGTCTGTGCTTAAGTTTTTGAGTCGCATTGTTAGACTTTTTATTCAAATTATTGGGTCAATAATCTGCTAGTCCATTTGGGTACTATTTGGGTTGTTACAACATTTGATTCTATCTTCGAGAAGACTATCTTCCTTCCCTGTAAGTTTGTTTGTATTTAGTTGCTCGCCTTTCGAGCGAGTTACTCTTGCTTCTTTAGAGTTTTTTAAGTGTCTAATTCCTGTATTGAGGATGGGTACTGAGAAGTTCTCACAACCACAAGAGGTTCAATCTTTTGATTCCGATTTTGAGACGACTCTCTCATCCTCAACAATCACGAGGAAGTAACAATTTGAATTCTAGGGCTTCGTCTCTTAACCGGGCTGATCACTATTGCTTATCAATATTGATTATGATGTTTGGTTAATAGGAGTTCTTCGCTGTAGATTGCATTCGCTTCTTGTCACTATTTCTTCCTTCTCTTTTTATTTTTTTATTCTTTTTGTACAGCTTCCCCAAATTTTTGCTCGTGAAAATTTTAATTGCTAATTTCCTTAATCTAGTGGGCATTCGTGTGTTTTGGTGAAATTATGGAAACTTATGTTGGTTGACTAGGAAAGGGCTACTAGTTTTACAATTTACCAGTTGAGTTTGTTGTGTTATTCCAGAGGTTTGTAGGTATCTAACTGTGAAGCCTCCCTCGTGTCAGCCACAAATTGCTGTGCATGCACAAGCAAATCAAAAGAGAAAAATTATCCAAGAAGCTGAAGATAGAATGGGTGAGGCACCGGTTTCCCTGAATTTGTTTGGTGGCTTTCCTCGTCGCCAACGGTCAAAGAGGAGGGTTAACTGCAGGAATTTGACCACATCTCCAAATGCCGGTATCCTAAATGCTCAATTGTGCATGATGCTCAATTTCAGTATATAATCCTCTAATAAGATACGAAGTTTAATGCTTTTATTTATATAATGGTAGACATACTCTTCTATCATTTTAAGTTTTTCTTACTCTAATGCTGTATCATGTCAGGCCTGTTTGTGAGTATTATAAGAAAAAATATTAAATAGTGAGGAAAACCTGTGTAAGGAAGGTTTTGCATGAAATTCAAATTTGAATCATCACATGATCTAGGTGAGATTGGGACTTCTCAATAAACTTGCACAGCCCCATTGTCATAAAACTTAAATTCTATTTATAGGGTGGGAGAAGTATAGTAAATCAGATGTCCCCACAATTGGCATATTCGTCTCTTGAGAGAGACAATTATGCTGGGCTATGAGTTGTTTTTCTTTTATTAGTTTTCAAAATTGAATCATGATGCATGTGGATGAATATTTTATACGACTTGATCATATCTAATATAATTAATGCTTGATAATCAATAAATGGCTTTTATGTGGTGATTCTGTTGTGCTATGACAGACTTTCATGAAGACCAAAAAACAAAAAGTAGTGCAAGTCAGCCACGCCTTCCAGCGCGCCGGCGTGCACGTCTACGTAAAAAGGGAAAACGTAAACAAAAAGATGAAGAGACCAGTGACCCTGAAGTAGTTCACCAATCTTTAGGTCGTGAACGATCAAAGAGAAAAGTCAACCACAATAATGGAATCACTTCCCACCCACTGCAGGGAAAATTGGATACTGATACGTTTGAATGCTATTTGGAGTAAGCTTTCATTCTTTTAGATAGTCTGAGGTGAAAAAAAGCACCTTCTGTTTAAATCACATTTCTCTCTCTCTCTCTCTTCTCTTTTTCTAAAAAAAAAATGTTCTGGGTTGCGTAGGAATCTATGGGCGAGCTTTTCGGAGGAGAGGAGGAATTCATTTGCATATCTTGATTGCTTGTGGTTTTCCTTTTACACGAAAGAAGCTTCCAAAGCAAAGGTGTTGAATTGGATTAAGAAGAAGCATATTTTCTCAAAAAAATACGTCTTTGTTCCCATTGTTCGCTGGTAGGTGTTTGTTCTTAATTAATCATGTCATGTGACATATGCTTCGTTCTTGTCAATTCTTTGGTTTTGTGAAGTGGGGTACCTTTTTCCTAGGTGTCATTGGAGCCTCTTAATCTTCTGTCACTTTGGTGAAAGTCTGCAGTCAAAAAGCGGAACTCCATGCATGTTATTGCTGGACTCGTTGCAAATGGCAAATCCAGGCCGGCTTGAACCTGGGATAAGGAAGTATGTTTTTGTGGCCCATGCCTTTTTGCTTCGCTGCAGTTGGCAAAATGATGGCTAAACATGCTCTTTCTTTTTGCCTTGTATTATTTTCTGTATTTCTGGTTTCATTTTTTCCTCCTCAGGTTTGTCCTGGACATATACAAAGCAGAGGAGAGGCCAGAGATGGAAGAGCAGGTTGCTCGAATTCCTTTTAAGGTTCCCAAGGTGACATTCTGACCCTTGGGGGTTTTTTTTTTGTGGGGGGGGCTCCTAAGTTTTTGAAATTTTTTATAATTATAGTAGTGGATTTGTCTCAAATATTTTGAGATTGTATAGATTCGCCCTCAAGTTTCTTTTTCCCTTAAATCTAATACCCACCCTGAAGAGATTGTAAGAACCATTAGCCCCCCCCCCCCCCGAAATAAAATCCTGTGTCTGGTCCTGCACTTGCATCCTTAATTTTTCTTTTCGAGAATGCTCACTCGTAGACTCATACAAACCTTCAGGTGCCTCAGCAGAGAAATGCGAACGAGTGTGGAAATTTTGTTCTTTACTATATACACTTGTTCGTAGAGAGTGCTCCCGAAAAATTTAGCATATTTGAAGGCTACCCTTACTTTGTAAGTTATTCTGTTCAATAACCATTCTGCAGTTTTTCGAAACAAGGCAACAATATATCTTCGAATGACGGTGTTCTTTATTTTTCTTCCTTGGTGCTACGTCGTAGATGAAAGAGGACTGGTTTACTCTCGAAGGTTTCGAGTGCTTCCGCAAAAAGCTTGATACATATTGCCAGTGAATGTCTTGGGGTCAGATTCTTTTTTTCATATTTTGTTTTGTACAAAGAATCATATTCTACTGTAGGCTAGAAGTTGGTAGCAGAAGATGAAAGTTTCAACTGAATTAACTCTGTAGGCTAGAAGTTGGTGCTATGTGGAGCAAATAGATGGTATATTTTGGTGATTATGCTTGACATAATTCTGAAGAACCATTAGTTTAGTTTAGTGTTTTTTTTTTTGAAACCACTGAACATTGCAGTATACTTTCAAACGAATTCACTCTAGATGCTTTAATGTTTATATAGCCGTTGGAGTTAGAAATTTATGCTCGTTTGGTATTTCGGATGGGATTGGATTGGATACGATAGGAGAGATAAATAATACAGTGGGCTCCTCATGTTTTTTTAATATCAAGGAATTATGGAATAGATTTTGTGTACAGTGTGAAATTTGGTTCATGTTTGATTAAGGTGGGATAAAGAGTGGAATAAGATTTATAGAGTTATTTATGATCGTTAGATAAGGAGAAAATATAATCTGAAACTTAGTATTAATAATACAAATTGAGACTGATATTATTAATTCCATAGATGAGGTATTAGTAATCTTGTATTCGCCGAATTATTAATCTTAATCCCGTGATACAAACGCGGATTAATAGTCTGAGGAGACAAATATTGAATGTGGAGTTTACATGTTTTTGAGTCCAATTTAATCCTCTTAATCCGTCAATCCAAACATGCTCTTAAGAGGATAAAAGTTTCATGTTTTCAACAATAATGCTACCATGAACATGGCAGGATAGGATTAAAGGGCATTAAGTTTCATAAATAGTCATGGGATTAATATTCATTGCATGTTTGTTGGAGAGAAATTAAGATGGATTAAATTTTTTATGACTAATTCATTTTTTTCTCTAATGGCAGTGACCCTAAACACGGCTGGGTCAAGCCTATGGCAATTAACGGAACCCTTTCATTTTTTTGTGTGTTAAAGTATCCAATGGTTTGCTCACAGCTGGATGTTTGATACCAAGAAATTAGGGGGAGGAGCGGTGGAGGTGGGGTGTGGGAGGAAAAATGTGACACCCCGTTTCTTGGGTATATCGGGACATATGTAACTATGAATAAATGACATATTTTAGCCGAATATTCATAAATACATAAGATAACTATTACATCATTAATGGTTCAGAGATTGTTTCAAACACTTAATAAATACAATCATTCAGAAAACTTAACAAAAGTTACATCATGTTCGTGGAAAACTTGAACAAAAAGATCAAAAAGAGACGCTCTACGTCTTCAAACTGCGTCGTTGGGGTTGACCTGCTTCTGCCACTCTCCCTCTTCTGCAAAATCTTCTCCTTCAATGAACTCGCCTTCTTCAAAGGGTCCCTCTTCGTCATCTGTGGCATAAATGCCATGAGCCGGAGCCTAGAAGTAAATTTTTTAAACCGTTTAATAAACTCGCGACAAGCTATTCCACAATACATATCATATAGCAACCAACGCGAAGTTACAGGCTATTTATTATTTTTAACAGGATGAACATATATAAGAACAAAAGAATAAGTGTGTGATGCAAATAAATGCAATGCAGATGCCCAATCCCCAAGCACTTTCAGAACAGTATCATGAATTTCACGCCGGGAATTACAGAGTAGACTTGATGGCTCTTGCTCACCTTAATCTATCATCGCCTCGTTGCGAATAGTAAATTTTCATTGCCGAGCTTTATGTCATAGCTGTTTTACTCAATAGCAACGACGTGGGGACCGACTTTTATCCAATTTTACCCATTATTATTCCAGGTCGACCAGTCCCACCTTAAGAACAAGGATACTGATTAGGTGTCAACTCAAAATCTAAATTAAAGCTAGTGACGAACTCATGGTGCTTAAACCTCCTTTTTCAAATAAACAATCTCCAATTTCATTTCAAAACATGGCAACCAGGGACGCCATAGACCCACAATCACAGTACAACGATTTCCATGTCACCCAACCCAATTTGAAAGATACGAAAGGACTCCGATAAATTCAAGATGCAATATGTGAATGTTCATGGTGTGCAATATATTTTCCGTGTACAATTAATCATGGCATGGCGTATAAATATGGTAGGGCACATGGTACAACTCGTCAAAGTATCAAGTACAATCATGTGAAGTATAACGACAATTTAAGCGACATAGATTCGAATCACCGGTATGAGTTCATTTCATCAAAAGTATTATTTTCATACACTAATTACTCACAAATTTCATATAAAATTCATATACTCAAGTCTCATGAGTAACACACCATTCGAATACTTAGCCAAATTTAGGTACAAGTTTAATTGCTAGTTTTAAAGTTGCGACAGCGTTTTGAGGTACTTAGGTATTGATTTAATTTCTGAAATTTTAACACCAATTAGATAAAAATATTTTCTGTAATTTTCATATTTGTCACTAAAGTCAATTCCTAAAGTAAATAGGTCATTTATTTTATTTTAGTAAAAACGGTTCAACAAATTTACAGAGAAAAACATAAGAATTGAGCATCTGTTGGCCACTGTTTTGGGGCATCAATTCATGGGTTATGGCTCTGATCTTTGGTGAGCTTCTAGCTTAAGATATCCCCTACAAGTTTCATGTTTTGAGTTAGGATAAGTTATTTGTAAAAAATTTGAGATTTTTGTCAATTTATAAAATGGGTTCAGTCAGCTTAAAAATGACCTGCAGAGTGTGTTTTTAATAGAGAATGTTTGAATTCTTTGGGATATCATCCGAAGGTATTTTGGGCTGATTTTTGCACAGTAATTAGTTTGATATGTCAGTTACAAAGTTCATGTTTACCACTTCTGGATTTGACTTCTAAAAAGTTAAGTTTTAGGTCCCACAAAAATGTGTGATAGAGAGGTCTGTCAGTCATTGAATCTCTACAGTGACTTTGGAAAGTATTTTGACCCATCAAGATTTCGTGTATTTGGCTCATTGTTTGGTGGACAGAAAGATAAATATGTCTTCTACAAATTTTGTGTTTTGAGCTAAGCTTGGTTCGCATTCTAACTTAAGGTTTTTAGGTCTGCAACTCAGAGTGGTCAAGATCTGACCCTCTTTAGAAAAAATGAGATACTTGGAGTTCTACCTAACGAAATCACTTCAAACCAATTTTTTATGAAAAATAACTCCAAAATCTAGATTTGGACACAAAAATCACTTTAAGACCATTTTTCTACATTTAGTTATGATTATTTAAAGTCGGTGGCAGAAAATGAATAAATCCAGAAAATCAGGCTACTTAGGATTTTGGTGGCTTAGCTTATATTGTGTGTATTTTTGACATATTTTGTTTGCATGCATGTTACAAGCTCACATAAATCAAAACTCCAGAACATGTTTAGGCCATAAAATTCAAAGATACACACATGCCAATACATACAAAGTATACTCATACATAAACAGTCCCTAAATCGCTCCTACGACGCCTTTTTGACTCATTTCTTGTTTTATCTTCTTAGGGTTTGTTGTAGAGATGGATTGAGGGTTATCCTGGGGGAGAACATCAGAGGGTTTGAAGGAGTTGCTTCCCTTATTTGAAGCTCAAAATGTTGAAGAGAAGAGGGACTTAACTTTAATGCTCACACCTTGAACTCCCTAGTCTCTCCTTCCTCCTTTTTTTCTTCTTTTCTTCTTCTTCCATTGAGAACACTTAGCAAAATTTTGGAGAACTCTCTCTCTCATCTCTCAGCCGAATGTGTATGAAAGGGAAGGGTGTTTGGCTTGATGGTTTATATAGAAAATGATAAATGAGACTTAATTATTGTGTGTAAGAAAAATTTTGAATTTTCTAATTCTTCACTGGTTGTATGGGGTGGTGGCCTCTTTTTGAGAAATACATATCTGATATTTTTCAGGTGGGAAAGCCAGCTGGGGTCTGTTTGGGTAGACCAAAAGCTGAATTTTCATTAAATTAGGGTTTTAAAATGTATTTTGTTACATTTTTATGTATATAAATGCATAAAATATTAATTTTATGTACCTAAATCTACTAAAACCTATTATATTAATGTATTTATAATTAATTTAGTCTT
>JAULJZ010000023.1:10295507-10315002 GCA_032270985.1 Heliamphora pulchella
CCCCTCTTCTCACCCCCCTCCCAGCCCCCACCCAGCCCCCCTCCTAGCTCCCCTTCCAGCTCCCCCCCTTCCCAGCTCCCCTGCCTATCCCTTTACCAGCTCACCTCCCTACTCTCCTTCCCCCATCCCAGCACCATCCCAATCCCTAACTAACCCAGTCCCACTGCCTCCCATCCCACACAACAGCCATGGCTCACCAATTTATTGAAACAAAAGGCAAGTTTTAGGAATTTTACAGTTCATGCCACGTTATCACATCCACTTGAATTTTCTGACATCTTGATCAACATGACAGTTTGAAAAATCTAGAGTTTTCTTTTTGTGACAGTTACTTATTTTCTATGTCTCATAATCTTACATAAGTGTATGCGACCACCGTCAAGTTCAATAAGAATATCAATAACTTAACATATGCAAAGTACAACATGACATTGATGCTTCAAAATGTACCAGGTGCCTAATTCCTTATAAACAACAACAACAACAACAACAACAACAATAATAATAATAATAATAATCCATCAAGTATGTGGTCCGTGTAGCAAAAAACAAGTTCATTAGGAAACTTCTTAAAAATTTCTCTGGTAATAAATTAAGATTTCAAATTCCAAATGCTACCAAGTGGTCCTATTTGAAATGCGTTTGATTCAAATTCTACATGCTGCCAAGTACATTTGTGTTTTTTTTTCTTTTTTGACAAGGCAAAGATGAGAGGCAAAAATGACGCAAGGAAAAAAAATAACAAGAAGAGGGAATGCAGAACAGAAGATCCAAAAAGTAGACAAGGTATGAGGATATGTCATCTTCGTGAAAAGATTTTATACATACAGAAGTAAAATCTATTCATGATATATAATTTTGTATACAATGATTTTACTGTAAATTTAATATAATGCACAATATAAAATACAACGTAGAATACAATATAGAATACAAGGTGAAAAGAGGACATTTGTAATAATATGTAGCCTAAAAAATTAGAAAAGCATGTCCAACACACACTTAGATCACACAACCCAATCTTATATCTCTTACTTCTACTGATGGATTTGATTCCTAATCACTCAAATCAGCAGCTATCAAAATCCTCCAACACCAGGTTTTCAAATCCAGTACTTGATTGTTTGAAATGCAAACCAATTTCAAACCTCTTTCACCCACAAAAACATAGGACCTCCATCTTCTTTTTTGATAGGTAAGAACTTCCTTTTGACTTATTCAAACCTAGAATTGATCTTGTTTTCAGCTATCACAACGCCAATCATAAGAAACTCTAACACAAGTTTCCTAAAGCTGTCCCACATCATTCCCTCACCAAGTTTTGTTAGTAAAGATTTCCAAACAATGGTAATACTTGTAGGAAATAAAACTTACACATGAATAGCATACAAACCAATAATATTTAAGGCCTGCTTTATTGAGCGAACTTGTGCCCAAGCAATTCCACATAAAACGTAGTAAATCTTTTCTTTAAATTTCAAAGCCTATGCCAACTAAGAAACATAATTCACCAGTCTCCAAAATTGAGACAAAACCATTCAAGTCCACAACATAACATTTTACTTATCAGAAAAAAGCCCGCAACATAATATCCTCCATTTAATACTAACACCCATCTTCAAACACAATTCTGTTAAGAATATTAGAAAAATTGTGATAGTAATGACATGCAGATTCTAAATTACACAATACACATTTACAAACTCCAAACTGCAATATTTAGGAGGTATTGCAAATTTAAGAAGTACTTTTTCAGAATTATCTTTTTAGAATGTCTTTCGGCACCAATTGAAGACAAAATGAGTGTCACTAGAGACTGGGTGGTCATGTGCAACATAGACGAACTAATGCATCTTTAAGGAGGGTAGGACAAGAAGGGACACGATTGCCTCAAACTTAATCGATGATATGACTTTTAATTGAGTCAAGCACACAGAAATTGATCCATGCAGCCAAAACAAGTAATTGATTGAGATCAAGGAATGCTAAATTGACTTGAGTCGTGAAGTGTTTGAAATCCTTTGTTTATTATGGCAGTGTATGCTTTTTTAATCAATATACATCAGAAAATATGACTCGTGCCCCTTAGTTGCTTTCTATCAATGCTTGTGACTAAATTAGTCAACATAATAAGTGCTATTAAAAGCGTTGATTAAAAAGATTTGTTATGCTTCCAACATCCCAAACATTGTGTCAATTCTTCATATGCACTTCTTTCATCAGCCCAATAAAACTCTCCAAGTATTCTTATACATTGAATCTAATAAGCTGCCCTTCCATCCCCTTTTAGCTTATCACTTCTCAATGCAAAAGTTCCATTATAATAATGTAAGATAAAAATGTGCGGAAATAGACATCACCATATTGCTTTGTTGATTTAACAAAACAGGCACATCGTTTGGAGAAAAAAGAAAAAATCCATCAAGAGATGAGCTCCAATTAGGGGTGAAACCCTATACGAGACACTTAAGATGAAAAATCTTTTGTGCTTGTGCATGAAAAATCAGAAGGAAGGAAATATATATATATATTACAGTACAATGAAGTTAAGGTTAATTGGTTAAAAACAATAATGACCTTCAATGTTTTTTCTCATGCATGCTTACAATGACGAACTTGGACATTTGGCAATAAAAAGTCATCTTTCTTCGTCTCTTTTTGGGGGGGTGGGGGTCAGAGGGGGTGCTTGACCTCCCACCATGTATAATAGACATAATAATCAAATATGTAAAAGTTGAAAGCATAACATGCCAAAAAAACAATTAGTCTATCAAGTAGACCCTAAAACATTGATAAAACCCTGACGACGATCCAAATTCAACCTAATTGCATTTCAGAACATGACACTTGATCAGTTTCACACATGAAGGATCTATTACACATGTACAAAATTATTACAGTATAAAGATGGTATGGTTCCCTTAAAAAAAAAAAACCTGTAATTAAACCATTAAGACCAACAAAATAAACAGCACATCATCAAGCTAGATTTAGACTGATTCCAACTAGTCCTTGATGAGATGCTTACCTCCCATGAGAATCCTGTGTCCTACGTACTTTTTCTTCTCATGTGGTGTAGAAATCCAGGTGTTCCTTCAAATAGATCTGATAAATAGTTCTCTAAATCCTCTGGTGTGTATTTTATGTATTTCCCAGCATGCCTGCCACTCTCTAGCTGATTTCCAAACCTTCCAAAAAATGCACGATAAGCGGGAATTACTGTCTCTGAAATGGATATCCGAAGCTCTTCACGAAGTTGGCTGTCTGGGACCTTCCAAGCTGTTTGGATCCTATAAATTTCATCAAAACTGGCATTAAAATTTTTAAACCTTTCCTTCAAAGCCGCCTTCGAGGCATTACTTGTGCTCCCACCAATCCCTTCATCCTTTAAACAAGACAGGGCTTTGCTCCATGAAGCTCGGAGGTACCTTGCGGCATATTGGCGAATCTGACCACGGTGCTTGCGAACCCACTGATCTCCCAAAAGCTTTCCAAGCTCAGAATCTTTCACTTTCTGAACTATGTAAAGTATATTATTCATCAAGAATACATACTGCATTGCACTGTCCTCGTACATTCTTGATTTCTCCTCAAGGTTTGATTTCAAAGATTTCATCAATGAAAGCAAGCGGCGGGCAAATGGAGACATACATTCTAACGGCAAACTATCATCATCATCATCCCTTTGCAAATTATCTGATTCCTGTGCACTGTCATCTAAAAGAGCATTGAGGGAATCACTGTAATCAACGAGCAATGTCACATAATTCATCACATAACTTGTAAGTGGGTGAATCTTACCACCTTGGATTGGTTTCCGATATGCCTCACCCCGAACAGCATTTTCGAACTCTACAAATGTGCCAATCGCTGCCTCGCCCAGTCCAGCCAGTACTCCCCGGGCCTCACTGCACACTAGTTCCCCTGATTCATCACTAAACAACACCTGCAAATTCGGCAAGACATCCACCAGCACATCATACATATCAAGTATACGAAACAGCTTCTCCGAAGACCTCCTCCCAATCGCAACCGCTTCGCCAAAATTCAACAACTGCATCACACATCCCTTTGATGTCTCGACAAAGCAAACCTCTTTTATCAGTTCAGAACCCTCAAACAACTGTTCACAAAGCCGCTTCTCGCCTGTCAAAAGAACCCTAAACACAACCTTAACAGCTTGAATCCACTTCTTCATCTTATCATCCAATGTCGTCCACTCTATCTTCTGAACCTCATCAATACCCAGCCTCTCGACACCGAGAATGGACAAGCACTCATCGATAACATCACGACGAACACTGTTGTACACTTGACAACACTCCTTCTCATATCCAGACCTAATCATTCGATCAGCTATCTCTTTCAGTTCTCCCACAGCATCAGGACGAATCAAGTCCACACAGACGTCATCCCCCAAGCTCGCACCTCTCTCGTGGCAGTAACCGACCTGGTCATCCTCGCCGAAACTAACAAAATCCTCAATTTCCCCATCATTCGACGCGAACGACAGCGAAACCCTCCGGATCGAGCCGTAAAGCCGCTCGGCATCAAGAGGAACAGTGTTCCGTATCAAGATATGGCGAAACTCGTCCTCAAGCCTCGTCATCGCCAGTTGGAGCAAACTCTCGGCGCGATCAGTGATCTCACTCTCGGACTGGATTGTGAGATCCTCGGTCAACTGCAGAATCTCATCCACGGCAGCGAGGTACTCGGCCGCCTCGTCCGGTGACTCCTCCCAGAGCATAGAGTGCCGCGAAGAGTCGAAGTTCGAGTCCCACCGGAGAATTACCTTCTCGGCTGCTTCGAATCGGCCGTCGGTCTTGAAATCGTCACTGCCATCGCTGGACATCAAGCTGGAGATTTTCGACAACCGATTGTCGAAGCTCGAGAAGATCAAGATCATGTCCTGCGTCGCGTCCTTTGATGTGTTGAGACTCTGCACTATATGCTTAGCCGTGGCCATCACCTTGTCTTCTTCGATTGTCGCCGCCATCACAGTAGATAGAGATATAGCTACAAATATTACATATATGTATGTATGTATAACTGTGCGTAGATTAGGGCTTAAAGAGGAAGTAGAAAGGATGGACCTTTTGGCTTTTGGTATGGATGAGATCGCTGGTTTTGGGTTGAAAACTCAAACGCCCGTTGGTTTTGACTACTCAGAAATGGCGAAATGTTTGACCGTCAAATTGCGCTTTAGCCCTCCATGTTTTAAATACTTTATTTTTTTTATAATATTCTTAATTAAAAAGTTAATTTTATTTTTAAAAATAAAAAAATTATGCCAGTATTTTAAATACTACAATTTAAAGATAAAATTTGTAGCACATTAAATATTTTAATAAAAAAATACTACTCCAAAAATTATTATGAATAACTTTTAAAAAAAATTAAAACAATTAAATTTTTTAAAAATCAAATTTTTAGATATTCCAATTAAGCCTTAAACTAAAGTGGTAAAATAAGCTTCACTTAGAATGGAAAAGATGGTTACTTAGATAACTCAAGTTAAAGCTACTGAAAATATTAAATTTATTTAGCTATTATTCAATAATTAATTTTTGAATTCAATTAACCATTCAATTGGCATTTGAATTCTAGATTCAACACCATTCAATTGACAATTGATTTTTCTTGATTTTCCTCATGAATTCATCATGATTACTCTCTTAAATTTTAGTGTACCCTCAAGAAAGAAGTTTTATATAAGAATTTCTCTACTATTCTGCATTGGGGAAAAAGGTGAGAAAAATAGGTGAGTGAAAAACATAATATAAGAAGGAGAGAATGCAAATTCTGATATAGCAAGCTGTGAGAGAAAAAAAGATAGACGATGCACATTCGAGTAGTCGATCTTTGGAGGTGTTTAAACATTTAGATCAACCGTTTTATCCTAGTAAATTGACGCCGGTGGAAAAACCTACAACACCCTTGGTAGGCGGTGAATCATTCTTAAGAAAACTGCACTTACAGAACTCAGTTTGCATATTATATTCTCATTATTTTTTGTATTTTAGTTTTCTGTAAATTTTATTTTTTGTAATCGTTAAAAGTTGTAAATCATATATTTTCTAGACCACCAAACATATATCTTATTATATTTCTAACAAAAGCATCTTCAGCATTATTAATCATTTTGATTAGTTAAAAATAAAAAAGAAAAAAATATTCAATATTCATTTTTTCTAGTCACTTTTTATGTCTCTCTAACATTATTATCTATTTTAGTTAACAATTTGAATTTTCAATATTACTTTATATATTACTCTATATATAATTTGAAGAGTTATAAATAATAATTAAATTAGCTGATAAAAAAAAGTAGTCAAAATAGATGCTTTAGAGGGTTTGTTAGAGCTATAATGATGGGTTAATTAGGTAACAAATTCTTTTTAGAAAGTTTGTTAGAATTAGAGATACACAAGAGACTTGAGAAACTCAAAAATTAAACTAATTCGATCTCTATAGACTGGGTTAGTTTGGTTTTTACAAATAATTGATTTGGTCTTAAGTCCCGAAAAAAGTAAATCGATAATATTGGTTCCATTCCTGGGTTAGCCTAGGATTAACCCAAACCAACAAAAAAATCGAACCATATAAATCCGATTAGTGTATATATATATATATATAAGAAATAAAAAAATATTAACCATTAGATTACATATATAATTATTGTTAGATTCATGTAAAAAAAAAAAACTTTGGATAAATTACACTGACCTCCCATGAGGTTAATGAAAATATTAATCACTTCTCATGTGGTTTCTGAAATGTCATTAACTTCCCATCTGGTTTAGTTTTTGCATCAAATTAGTTCAACCGTTAACTTTCCATCAACTTTTAACGGAAACACTGTTTAAAAATAAAAAAATAATTAAAAAATTATTTTCTAATTATTTTTTGCGTTTGAAACATTTTATTATTATAATTAGAAAATATTTTTTATTTTATTTTTATTTTTATTAAAAAAACAGTGTTAATGTTTTTTAGAAAAAAAAAAAAAAAACTGTTTTCTAATAAAAATAATAAATAAACTGTTTTTTATTAGTTTCGGTTGATTTGGTTTTACAAAATGATTAGGTTAGTTCTAGATCTAAAAAATTGAAACCAATTAAAATTGATTCGATCATAAATTTAGTATGAAATCGAATCAAACCGATCCATGTGCGCCTCTAATTAAAATTGCTCTTATGATTCAACAAAATATTAATTTTAGTAATTTGTGTAGATGCTATTTTTTATTTTACAAAAAATGCTAAATACAAATGTGAATTCCATTATTAAAAATTGAAATAAAATGCTTGTCGAAGTCTAATGGTAAGGGTAAAATACATTGAGTTTTTAGGAGGTTGGTTAAAAATAAAGACAACTACTTTAAAATTTTAAAATTACACAAATTTCTATGTTACTCTTGTTAGGAGGACCACGTTAATAAGAACTATTTTTTCTATTTATTCATACAACCAATTGAAGGTTTTTTTTTATTGCTATTCTATCCCAAACAAATGACTAGAATGTTGTAAATTTTTTTAATTATTTTTTTGATTGGGAGTACAGGAACAGCGAAAAAAAAAGAAAAGGGAAGAGATGGAGACTCGAACCGCTGACCACCAAATGAGAAGCTTATGTGAAAACTGTGGACCACTGAATTGTCAAGACTCCTCTGTCGTTAATTATTTAAAGAGTGTTTAATAAGCTCTTTAAAAAAAACATGTTAACTATTTTACAAAGTAATCAGTCTTTTTCTTTAAGTATCAATAGACTATTTAATTGGTTCTCTATTTTAAAGATTTCTATATTAACTAGCTATATTTGATTAGTGCATATGGATTTTTAAATTGTACTTTCTTTTTTTTGGAATAGTTGGATTTGTAAGGAGAAAAAAAAGTGTAGAGAAATGTTCCCAAAATAGAAAATAGTGTTCAAGAGCATATATAAAAAAAGATATCAACTAAAATGGAGTGTATTTTTTTATTATATATTTTTGGCTCTCTAATTTGAAGAGTAGTGTGGAAGTTGCTTTCAAAGTAATTCCAAAGTCCCATCCATTCTAGGTTCCCTTGCCACTTTTGAGAGAAAAACCAAAATAACAATGGTCGAATTGACTCTTTAAGAGCACCGCCAATTTCAATTTTGTCGAAAAACAAAAAAAACAAAATTTTTTTTTTTTAACTTAGTCAAAAATGGCTCGCCATATGTAAGGAGCGGCCCAAAATTAAGGAGCCACCAAGGGTATAAGAAATTTAAACTTCTGACATACAATCTCGATGACTGAACAATACATTTGTTCAAATTTTGTTTTAAAGAAAACCTACTATAAAAATAGTGTATTTTTTGAGAAAACTATAACATATACGTTGTTAATCCTTGTTAACGATCGCTTCTTTTTTGTATGTGATCTATTTTTTTCTCTCCATTCTATCGCTACTTTGAATTACACTACGAGTTTCTGTTGAAGTTTGATTTATTTATTTGGTTTGCGCTGCACATAATAGTTTGATATATAGTTTGGTATTTTAACAAAGTTGAGGTCCTCTTCAATGTATGTATTATTTAATTTGGACCATATTTATCAGCTTAGAAGTAATTCGGGTTATGAATTTGAACTACTATCAATAATTTGTTAATTTTTTATCAATAATATGTTGATATATAATTTTTTAATTTATCAACAATTACCTGTAAATCTTTTATTTGTGTATATACAAGCCCTCGTTTGGAAAACTGGCTTTAAACTGATTTTTTGAGCCTTTTGACTTAAAGCTCAAAAAGCCAAAAAAATCTCATTTTCCAACTCTTAACTTTTACTCTATTGGCTTTTTTGCGTTTCCGTTTGACAAAACTTTATTTAAGCTGAAGAAGAATCTTACAATTTTACATCCAACTTATTTGGCTTTTTTGGGGACTTAAAAGTCACTAGTTTTCCAACCAACCAAACTTTTGACCTTTTGACTTAAAGCCAAAAAACTAACTTAAAACCAAGTAGCCAAACAAACACTAAGTATAACCCGTACCTAAAGACAGTTCATGGTTAAATAGTAGTTGAAAATATTAGAGATTTTCCAAATTATCTCACTTAACAAAGTAAATCAAAAACTGTAATACAAAAGAAAAACACTTAGTTGTGAGTTCAGCTAAGTCCTCTCTTCAAATTTCAAAAACTGATATAGACTGAATCAATATTCATACAATATTTTACACCTTCTAGTCCTGTTTCAAAGAAGAGACATTAGATTGGAATAGAAGAATAAGAATCTTCCTCCTCAAACACCGCCAACCTAACCCTGTCTCGTAAAATACTTCTTTTAAACAATAATTACACAGTTAAAATTCTTAAAAATTTCTTAGAACTTTTACACATTTAAAAACAATATAAACAGTGAAAATATGTAAAAGCTTAATAAAAAATTGCTCCAAATGTGTACTTGAGCATTTAAATAGTACTCAAGGCAAGTTTACAGTTTACTGCGCCTTAACAACTCCATGGAACACAATCAAAGACAACTACAATGTTAAGGCCAAGATATCAATCCAAATGAACTATAGAAGAGTTACACAAATATAACCACTATAAACCTCTTTAAACTCTCTTCAAAATATAAACTCTACTTTTTTGCTCTTTCAATAGGTGTGAACTTCCCGTGTCATCCACCACAACCAGTGAAGGATGGATAACTAAAGAATTAATTCTAAGAAAAGAAAAAAACAATTAAGCTGTGTACACTATAAATACATTGCATCAGTATGAAAAAGATTGTAATCTGTCTATCAACCCTTCAAACGCATCCGATCAGAGAAATCCCTCGAACACATCGCTAATTTAGTTCCTAGCAAACACAATTAATAATGAGTGACATATACCATGTGCAAGTGGTACTTTCTAGGCCTGAGAATGCAAAGCCATTTGTTCTATGGTGACCCATGAGAATAGACTGAAACAAAATACCCTTTAAATGAAAATGAGAGCAATAACAAAATGTATGATTAAAAACCTCAATTGATTATCAATTATTGTTGCTAGGAACCTCAACTGCAACGATCTCCAGAATCAAATTGGTAAAGTTTCCTTGAGCTAAAACCTACAAGACAGTTCATACAACTGAAGTTTCTGTTCTCCATTCCATTTCTAATCATTTTCTGGCAGAATTACCTAAAGGAATAGAATTAGAATTAAATCACAAATACAACGATACCCAATAGACAATTATGTAGTTATCTAAGATCAAGAATAACAAATCATAACCAAATTTTTAGTAAACTAGGTGGAAATTCCCACAAAAGTCACGTAATGGACTTTAATAATTATCACAATGTAGTAACGAAAATTCCAATTAAATTCAAAACCTTCAAGAATTAAATTGGAATTTAAAAAAATAAAATGGGCATAGGCATACCAGATCTTCGTCCAAAGTGGCTTGAAATGCAATGTCAAGCATATCTTCCCTCCTTTGTACATATGAAAGAGCTAGACCAAAGCTCAATATGAACTTTTGACCATTTCTAAAGTCTACTGAAGAGCTAGACCCAACTCATGCATTTTCATGGAAAGGGGTTCATGGTTGCCGAAGTTTTCGTTGAGAGAGAAAGGGATCTGAGTGGGACAAAGAGAAGAAAATGGTCTAAATGAACATTCTTCCCAAACCCTCAACCTCAACCTCAACCTCAACCATACAACTGCATAGCCAGAAACCAAGAACAATAATAACAGGCACTACATGAAGGCATTTCTAGCTTGCAATAATAAGAACATGCAATAACAAGAACCGACAATACAGGCAACCTAAGACATTATTCCACAACAACAATAATAAGAATAGGCAAGGTAGAAAATTTTTAAATACAATTCGGTACAGGCAACCTAGAAATTTTTAACTAATGTCTAAAGAGCCCAAAACATGTCCATGAAGAGCAAAAATGTAAATTTGCAGCTGAAGTAAGATTATTTACCAAAAAAAAAAAAAAAGAGGCAAGACCAGTTATACCAAAAAAACAAAAGGACAGAATAAAATTTTAGAAGGAACAAAATAAAAGGAAGAGAGAGATCAGAATAAGATGGCATGATCTTTAATAAGAATCATATCACCCACATATGAAAACAGGGTCATTTTACTATAATATATGTAAAGAAATTTTACTAATTTACTAATGTATCTTGTAACAAAAAAAATACCCAAGCATGTATAGGTAGACATGGGCAAGCTCAAACAAATCAGAACACATGCAAAGCATGTTTGCCTGTCTGAGGAAATTGAAATGTATCATGATGTATCCATTCAATACTGCTAAGCAAAGAGACATTGAATCTCATACGTAATAATTACCATACATTTTGGTTATGCTGGTGTTGACAAACTGTAAGCAACAATAAGCTATAAAATTAAACAATAAACAAAATGCAAATTAGACAACCAAATCTAATGCTCTAATTGCTATTTTGAACATAAAGATGATATTAACTATTTTCAAAGGTTGGCTGGATTTCTTGTTGTGTGCATATGTGCCAACTGCCAAGTCACTTCCCAAATCCATTTCCATTTGAATGGCGAGTCAAGCTGTATCATTTTTTCCAGAATTTAAAACCAAAAGTCAGGGTGATGCTCCCCCTGACACAATTCCAAATTCTGTGCTCCATATATTTGTAAGGTACTGAATTAGATTCCCTAGCTCTTTTCAACATGAAATCAGAGTCTATTATTGTGAATGATAACTATCTTCTTCTTTAGGGGTTCGTCAAGCTATGCAATAGCACAAATTTGAGAGGCACACTTAAAAATACTATACAAACAACTTTGAACAACATGCTAATAATTGTGATTCATATTTTAATGAAAGCATATTACTGTAAAGTAGCAAAACTAATCCTTTGGTCAAATTAATGCCATTTACTCTGCCAAGGTGTTCAAACATCTAATAAATATTTTTACACAAATTGCTTTCTAAACTTTTTTGACATTCGAGTTTTTTGTATCAACAATACTTTGAGTTATTGAGGGTACACAATCACCCATATCAATTTTTTTGCTCCATTATCACATCAAATTATAAGAATCCAACATACTTCAACACTCCAAAATTATTGTTTTCATTTTCCTTTTACAAAATATAACAATCACCATCTTCAACGAACATTGGCCGGAGAAGTTTCAAGAAATTGAATTGGATTACACTTATCAAAACCCTAGATTTGGAAGATGGCCACAAATTAGGGTTTTTCAGAGAGAGAGAGAAAGAGAGTTGACAGTTCATCTAAATGAATCAATCAATCGAATTCGGGTTTGAAGTTGCGTGCACGCGGTTTTTTTCGGTGAAGTTGGATAATTTGGTTTAATTCAAATTAGACATAGACATAGACATAGACATATATATATATATATATATATATAAAACTCAAAACATTTAGATTCAGTCCCATAATAAATTAGGAGGAAATTTGTTCTGAAAATGGTAAATTTGTTCTGAAATTTGTGGTGGTGGCGGGGTGGAGCCATGGAGGGTTGGTGGTAACGGAGGTTGGTGGAGCTATGAATTGTTGTTCATGGCGGGTGTGGAGCCATGAATTGTTGTTAGGGTTACAAAGAGCCATGGAAGGTAAAATAAGAATTTTATATGTAATAATAGTCATTGTCAGTGAAATCTATTAACTTTTTTTACGGTCAACTAAGAGAGGGGGGTATGTGATATTACCAACATAACTACAAAAGGGATCAGTGTCATTTCAGATACTTCATGGCAGGTCTCTGAAATAAGTTTAAACTTCAAGGGAGGTAAATGTAATTTACCATATTATATATTATATATTCGGGGATAAGCACCCATTTGTATATACAGAGTATTTGCTCAGCCAAACAATGGATATATGGTTAGGGTAAATTACATTGATTGACTTTCTCCGAGGTTTCTGACAAAAACAAAAATACCTCTCAAACATCATTCGTTTAGTTGTCTCAAATTAACCTAACTGTTAACCCATTTTGCCCTTGTAAAGCTCTCCAACCTTTTCTTAGCATTTCATTTGACAATTCAAATGCTTGCTTGGTGCTACCCCTCTTGCACAGTCCATTTCCTCTAACTTTTCTTATTTTTTTTGTTTTTTAAATTGTATTTCGTATATAAATTATTTATTAGTTTATTATTTTAGTTATAAATTATTTATTATGTCATTACTTTAGTTAAAAGTAATAAATTATTATTATAAGTTATAATAATAATTATTATAAGTTATAAATTATTATAAGTAAACAAAGATCAAATTGTTTTGCTGGCTGAGTGAAGACTGCTGAGACCAGGAAAGATACGACGTAAATCATACATCCAAATTCCAAACTAAGATGCTGATGGAGCTTATATAATAATGAGCTGATGGCATTGACGGTGCACTCAATGCTCTTCATGTTTGGAGCACAGGGACCTTCATGCATGTACTCCAAACAAAATAAAAGATCCAATGATTGAATTTAATTGTTTAAAGCATTTCCTAGACATTGTGATGGGGATTGGTGGGTCTATAACACACTGAGATATTAAAGATACTCCTTTTCTCTCTTTATTATGTATTTAATATTTAATTACTACATTTCAGTAGACTGAATTACAGAATCTAAAAATCAAGTAAAAATACCAGCCATTGTTCGTCAAATACTTGTAAAGGTTCCATTTTCGTCAATAGCGTCAATAAGAAACAGTTGCTTAAGAGCATCTTCTAATGACTCAGCTGCAGCAAACCCAGTTAGACGATCACTACCTGTACAACAGATTAGTGCAAACAAATATGAAAAGTAAAAAAGATGAGGAAATAAACTACTTCATTACAGGAAGAAGGGTCCAGAAAATCAAATTTGAGAATACCAATATCAGCGAGGTCCAACGATTTCAAATACAGAAACATTGCCGAGCCTCAGGCACTCCATTTAGGTGTGTAATTTGATTTGAGATGTGGAATTTTTCTCTCCTTTTAAGTGTGGAATTTGATTTGAGTTTGTTCATTTTGCAAAAAAGACAAATAAAAATAAAAGTTAGAAGGTCAAATAAAAAATACCAATTGTTAGAGCTCCATACTCAAACTTCCACTCTATTTTAATAGACAATGATTAATACTTTTACTTAACAATTTATTTATTATTAATGACAACTATAAATAATCGTTATAATTAACTACATAGAAGAACAATATTATTTAATTTTGACGAAAATAAAAAATTCCTACTTTTTATTAACTTACTCTAATTTGAAAAAACTAATTCAAAGTTAAAGTTCTACCTACTTTCAACTAATAAGTTTGTTAGCAAAAAATTAAAATTTTTTAAAAAACTACTTTTAAAATTAGTGGGTATGCTTGGCTAAGGGACTAAAAAGGAGGCATAAGTGCATCTCCAAGCCATCCCTGCAAATTCGCTAATTTGAGGCTTCAGCTTGCAAAATCAGTCCTCTAACGAGTTTTCTACTTCCCTTGCCAATTTGGAGAATCGCTGATTGGCTCTCCATTTGTAGAGAGCTCCACAAAAATTTGGGGAGCCATAATAATAATATAAATTTATGTTTTTAGATAAATTAATTTTAAAAAGCTTTAAAAATATTTCTAAATTATATAATTTTTAATGTTTTCTAAATATTTGATGAAGAAAAAATGTGATCGTTAAAATATGATAGTTGAAATTTTTGAATTATTATATATTAATTTTTTTGAAAAATAAAGTTTTTCCCGAAGTTTTTTTGAATTATTACATATTATTTTTAAAAAAAATTATGACTCGCTAAAATAAGAAATATAGTTGGTGTTGTGAATAAAAAAGTGGCTCCCTAAAATATCTTTTAGCTGTTTTAGGAAGTCACTTGGGTAAATTACGAAAAACATGGTTGGAAATGCTCTGAGAATTAAAAAACACATGGGTCCCATGCAAAAATTTTGCCCCACGTTTGGTTGAAGAATAAGCATAAAGGACTATTTTTAGAAAATACACGACTTATACACGTTTTTTAGATCGTTGTTTGATTTGACAATTTTAATACCAAGACTATTTCATTTGGATCAGCTCACTAACCATGTGAGATTAAATAGAGCATAATTAATACTACAAGAAGGGTGAAATAATTTTATAATATAATTTATCGCTTATAATTCTATTAATAATTTTATAGTTTATCTTATCACTCAATTCTATCCATATATTATTTTTTATCTTTATTTATTCCACATGATAAATAATCTCCTTGGCCTATTTGTTTGGGAGATATGGAAGAGTATTGAATATAATATCCGATAGTGTTGATATATCCTATGTTTGAGACAACAATTTACATCGGATTTAATATCCATTTGAGTACTATATCCCTGCAAATAGTTTACCTAGGGAGAGTAGTTATTTAAATAATTTTATATTCAATATGAAAACGAAGTATATTTTAAAAATATAATTTTTTATAAAAAACCAATCGTGTATAATAAAAATCTTGGTATTTTTAAAAACATATAAGAAAATATGTAGAAAAGCAAAAAGACTAAAAAACTAAAAACCTTATAATTGCCAAACAAAGCCTTTTGATTTTTTGGAATTTAAATAAAAATATATAAAAAATAAACTAAAAACCGATTGCAAAACGAGGCCGAAGTTGGAATCTCATTTATTATGGATTGAAGTGCAAAATAAACACTAATTATTAACACGTAATGGGTAGTGCCTGCCAAATATGCATGTTGAGTCCACACTGAAATATAATGACAGCCACACTTTGGTTTTAGCATTAAATGTGCAAATCAATGAAATGGAAAATGGAGGCATACATGGATCATAAATTGAAGGTAAAGAGATATAAATTACTGCCAAATAAGCCTGGGAAATAAATAAGCCTGTGAGATATAATTTAGGCTCTCGAAGGGGAACGGATTCAACTCGGTGTGGTGTTTCAGAAATGGAGCCATTGGCTTTCCTTCTGGGAAAGGAAGAGACGAGCCGCGTTTGAATATCAGTTTTAAAAAAAAATAAATTTATGTTTTTTAAAACAAAAGATCAGAATATCCAAACACGTGAAAAATAAAATCGCACTTGGCTTTTGAGAAAAACAAAAATGAGTCACTAGTCTAAGTTATACTGAAAAAAGGTAAGGGCAAAGATAGAAAATAGAGAAAGTGCTAGACAAAACAAAAAAACAATTATTACATACGGGGCCATGTTCTTATGAGAAAGGCTTAATAATCTGTAATTAATTTCATATTTTTCATCATTTAATTCACCTAACCAAAACTTGACCTTGACCATGCATTTAATTTACCATGGTCACGCAATCAATCCATTTCCATTTTAGAAACTTTCTTGCTCATACAGTGCCACAGAGAACTTTGAATTCCCAAAATATAAACTAGCCAACCTACCTTCAAAATATGTGCATTGTGCCATTAATGACCCCTGCCCAGAAGGGAAAAAAATGAAAAGATACAAAATTTCGTGAAAAAGCCCCCCACGGAAATTTTGTGAAAGAGTTTGGAAGAAATTTTGAATATTATGTGAAAGACTAGTAACTTATAGATTGTAACTTATAGCAGAAGTTGTGAGTGTTTGGTACAAATTATATTTTGTAGTTAAAATAAAAGAAAATATAATTATAAGTTATAACAGAAGTTATTTGTGCTTAAAAAAACTTTTAACTTATAACTACAATTAGTAACAAGAAGCTAAAAACTTTTGCCAAACACCCCTAATTTATCTTTGTGATATTCTCAACTAATAAAAATCATTCAATTTGACGTATAAGAGCAGCACATGGGTAGTGTTACTCCACGTGACGGGTACTTCATTTCTTATTTATGGTAGTTAGTTCATTTCTTATTTATGATTTTCGAATTGTTAAATTATTAAATTAACTTTCAAAGTTCACTAAAACTAATAAATAAATATATTTATTTTTTGAACTACATTTGACGTTATTTCGTTTAGACTTTACTCCTGATACGGTTACGTAGGCAACATACTCAATGGATGCAATCATAAAATTTGTGAACCCAAATGCTCTCAAAATTAACTTTCAAATTAATCTTAAAATTTAAAATAATGGCCCTTCAAAAGGTGGTTGGAAATAACAAATTGGTCTACATATCTTGTGTAAATGGGCCAAGAAATTCCATCCTCCTTTCTGAAATATATATGCCTAAAATGAAAGCGGAAGAAATTATATTTCCTACCCCCTCAGTTCAAACAATAGAGGTTGTGGTCGATTAAGTCAACATCAACGACCAACAATCAAATTTTCCTCGTTGTGGCCAAGTTAGGATTTGGGTAAGTAATTTTAATTCGTTTTCTTTTAGTTCTTTAATTTCTTTTTCTTATTTATGTATTTAACATGTCTATAACTTTAATACACGTGAACCTTCATTGATTGTTTTTCTTTTGTTCAAATAATTATTGGCAGGTGTATTCTTACTTTTGCCTACCTTGAATCTAATTTCTCTCTAATTTCCTTAGTATTGTGTTTTCTTTTGAGTAGGAGGTGTATTCTATAATGCTTCTACCCATCATTAGTTTAATTTCATTATGTTTGTATGTTATCATTGAAAATTAGGCCGCGGTTTGTGAATTATATTATTTTCTGAGTCTAGGGGTGGTTGGAAGAGAGAAGAAAGAAGAAAGAAGAAGAAGGCCATGCTAACTTTTGACTCAACTCATCTTCTATGTTTTTTTTTATTTTTATCGGCACTCCTCTTCTATGTTTTTTTTTTTTTTATCGGCACTCATCTCCTATGTTTACCCTATTCTTACGGGATGCGTAAGAAAATAATATCATCGAACATTTTCAATGAATTTGAATATTTTCTTTTAAGTAAGTTTAGTATTTTCAAATGTTTGGTTATTGTTTAATGCATACTGATTCCTAGCTAGCTATATGGGATGTATATAGCATTTTCAGAAAATGCCTTAGGCCATGTGTGTGTGGGGCCTGTATTACTGTGGGCAGTTTTCTCACTCCAACAATCTAGCTTATCCTAACTATATATGTCTTGCTCATTGTCTAATTCTTTTTTTTTTTTTGGTAGTTCTCTACTCATGTTTTGACTTATTTGGTTTATATTCTAGCATGGATGGTGCAATATTTTGCATTTCACATGGTATCCCTGCAAAGCATTGGTGAACAAATAAGAGATATCTATAACCACAATTTTGAAGCTGTAAAATTGTGAAGCTACAGGGTTATTGCGTGGGTATCTTGGCTATGGCGTGGGCATCTTGGGCTATGGGATTTGGTTGAAATATTTATATTGTTTTGATGCTGCTTAGTTATGCAGTTAAGTTAGTTTAAGAGGTGCAAGTACCGGTTATATAATTTTGGTTTTGTGGAAGGTTTTGGTCGATCTATGTGGGCTGATATGGCTTGTAAGAGCTCGAAAATGCCCTCGTATTGCTTGTAAAAAGGATATGGGGAATATCCTGGCATGATATTATTTGATTGACCTGAGGAATGCCCCTTGCAAACAGGGGGCGGAGCTGTTCAGAGGGGCATATATTTAAAACCATACACAGTATAATGAAGCACTATTCAGAATATATTTATATATATATATATATATATATATATATAAATTGATTTACAATTAATCACGCGAAATTTGAAATCACATAACATCAAAAATCATAATAAAATATTTATGTCAAATAATAAAATCACAATATTTATATAATCATATTCAACAACAAAAATTAAAAATTCCAAGCAAAAATAACAAATAACAATGACCCCATAAATTCATAATCGGAACTTGAAGTAATAGATTCATAAACCACAAATCAATGACCCATAAATTTTTTAATCAATTATCTACCACTGTACCAGTAAAAAACAAAAATCAAATAACAAGTCAACAAACAACAAAAGGGAAACAGTGAGATGCATAAATCTTAAAGACATAATTCCATTGACTTCCATATATTGATACAGAGTTTCATGAAATTTTCATGACACGGAATCTCGAGCCAAACTTATTGTTTTGTTTTAGAAAAACTTCTGCTTAGCATTCATTTGGTGAGTTGAATAGAAATGTGTAAGGGGAAACCAAGAAGTTGCGTGTAGCTGGAAGATTAGAGTTCGTAGGGTGAGTAGACGAGAAGCTAGGGTTCCGGCTCAGGGAAATTGAGGTCTCCGACGTGGAGATCGACCTCCACAAGGAGCTTTCGCGGCCGATTCACCACCGGAGAATGGCACTTTCGTTGATTGATTCTGTCAAGCGCGCTGACGTTACGGTCTTCGGCTCCGAGAAGCTGTAGTTCCAGGGTTACTGAATCGACGTTCGTTTTAAATTTGTGTCCGAATTCTTCTGGAATTGGTGAGATACAATACAAGAAATCAGAGTGAAGAAGCATCGTTGTGGTTTCAAATCTCATCTTCTTTGCGTGAGCGAAGTTAGAACAGAGGATCAGAGTTGGTGGCTCCAAACCCCAATATTTTGGGGCCTGGTATTCACAATCCTTTTGCTTATGCTTTCTTTGAATTGCTCTGCTATAATTAG
>JAULJZ010000023.1:10315102-10340425 GCA_032270985.1 Heliamphora pulchella
TATATCAGATAACCTTATAAAAAATAGAGAATTTTTAAAAATCTTGATGAGATAACATAGAGATATAAAAATAGAGTTGTTGGGAGAACTTTTAGGAGACGTTGTAGTGGGGTCAAAAAATAATTTAGATAAACTTGAATTGGCTTAGTGATAGAGTTCTATAAATATATCTACGTAAAAAAGTAGTAGTATATTTTTGGCCGAATATTGAAGGACTCGTGAACAGCTTAAAATTTTGTAATTTCTATATTTTTTCTCAACAACAGTGCTTCATTGGTTGGTCCTTCTTCTTCCTTAATTTCTTTCTTTCTTTAAAATAAGTAACGTGGTTAATTAGAATTATGTTACTTGTCTTCGGGTGTTGCTATTTCCATTGATAGAGAATGAACTATTAGAAAAAAAATAAAAATTAAAAAAAAAAAAAAGTTGACAGTACATATATATCAATGTGTATTATGTATATATATATCAAATAATTATACTTTTTAAATTTCTCTTTGCAACTCTAGACAAAACGACATATACTTTTAGATTTATTTTATAATTTTAAATAAAAAATTATAAAAAATTTAGACTAAAAAAATAAAATAAAAATTTAAAAAAGATGAAAAAAAGTTAGAAAAAAGCTAAATGAAAAGCTATTCCAAACATTAACGAAGTTTTAAGAGATATCGGATCAAATCCAACTATTTTTCATAAATTTGTTATGAAAAATATCTTATTTCAATCTAACAATAAAAAATTTTATTTTTAAAAATATTTTTTATGTATCAACCAAACACTTAAAAAATAAAAATAATAAAATAATTTTTTTTACAAAAAATATTTTATATGAAAAATATTTTCTTAAAAAACCATTTTCCGAATGAAGCCTTAATTTTAAGGGAAAATTACAGAAACACCCTATATACTATTTTTGTATATCACTTAACCCCATGAATTAAAAGTACGTACAAAGTGACTCTCTAACTATTTGTTTGTATTACTTTGTTCTCCTAACAATTAATTAAAATTACAAAAATATTCTCTAACAGAAGGGGACATAGTGATACAAATAAATAGTATAAGAGGTCATTTTATACAAGTTTTAATTCAAAGAGACAAGTGATATACGAATATAATGTAAGGGGTGGTGATGTAGTTTTTCCTAATTTTAAAGAATAGAAATACTACCACTGTCGTTAATAATTTTTTCAGCAGGGGCTAGTAATTTACATTAATGAGGTGGGCGAAGTTTTAACCCACCTCCATGGGAGAATCCCAGCTCCTAAACGGCAAAACTTTGGCTTCAAAGGAGACGTCAAAGACTCCGGCGACCGGCGACGAGTAACAGGCCCGGTGCGCAGGATAAGGTAATGGCACCCCGCGAACTCCGCCGTCCGTTTAAGCGTCCGGCGATCTCTGACCAGCAGAAGCGGCGCGACCTCTCTCTGCTCCGTCAGTCGCAGAACCGCCGCGACGCTCAGAGCCAAGCCCGCTGCTTGGTTTCCACAGCCCTCTCTCTCCAGAGTCAGGGCCCCGAACCTACCTCCGAGTCCGAGCCTGAACCCCTCGAACTCGCGCCGGAGCACCAAACGAGCAACCTTGATCTCCGACACGCGGCGAAGCTCAGGGGGATCGAAGCTCGCCGGTGGTTCGCGAGTCAGCTCATGCTTCCTGAGTGGATGATCGATGTTCCCGATCGCTTGAGCCACGATTGGTTTGTTTCCCTTTTTATTATCGCATACGCATACACGACACAACGCGTCTATGGATTAGGGTTCTTTTCTGTTCTTGGGGCATCTAAATGTGTTTAAGTGCTTTGTGTCCGCGATAGTGTTTGACATTACTTGTAGCTGAAATTAGTTATATTAGAAAAAAAACTCTATAACTTGTAGCAGAAGTTTTGCTTGTTTAGAAAAAAAATGTAACTTATTAATTAATAGCAGAAAGCTCAAAACTACTCCCATTAGCTTAGCGAAGCAGCCCCATATACTTAAAATTAATTTCTGATAGTGGATAGCTTAAACTGAAACTGGGGTGCATTAAGAAATGATGATAGAAACTCTGTTAGGGTGCTTAATTTTATTTTTTCTGGCTTATTTGATTTTGTTTATTATCTGCCTTTTACCCGTGAAAAATCTTTGAATTGGAATGTTGAAAACACTTGAGATTTAAGTTCAGAGTCCAAACAAGGGAGGAAGAAATGGTGCTAGCTTTGTGTTTTGTAAATCAGCACTAGCGAATCAATAACTTTGGCCAACACAAGTAAAGTTTTAGGTTGCAATTGTGATATCTCATTCCATGTCGGTGGAAGATAGAAAATAAGTCTGGTATATAATAAAATTTGTAGACAAATACTAATAAATTGGGTTTAAGCATTTTGGGCCATGCTGTTAGGCTTCTTATTCAAGTTATTGAGTTAGTGGTCCACTTGAGTTTTTATAGCAATTGCACGGGTTTGGTTTGACAAACATCTTACCATCTGGACAAGCATTTTTGTTTTCTCCCTTTCAGCTTTTGTTTTGTATTTATTTAGTCAACATTAAAGCTTAACTGGCACTTTTTGTACTGTTGTAACTTATAAGTTGTATGTTTGTTATGCGTGTTATTTGAAAAGATGTATATACATATCTAATTGTAATAAAAATAGATGAATGGCTACATTTTTAATTTTATGCATCTACTTATTCAGTTTATTTAACATTGGCTACATAAAAGTTTGAAACAAATATTACCCTCTTAAGTCTATAACTATAAAATACAAAAATAACATTCGACTAGTGCATTAAAAATTTATGAAACATGAAATAATTGAATGCTGATAGAAAATATGTAAAACACGCTTTGTAGTTACTTACAAATACTATAAAGTTTAGTAAACATATTGTATCATGATTAAAAATATGCAAAACTCACCAATTACCAATTTAAAGCTTGACAAATATATTTAAGTTTTCGTGAAGTTATGCAAAAGATAAAATAACTCATTGGCTCTTGTTGCACCACCATTACAGTATGGCCATAACACTATGAAAACTTATCAATGCCACCATTACCAGTACAGAAACTGCAACTGCCTTTTGAAATATTGATAATTTGATAGCCACAAGTAAATAAAATTTACCATGTTCTGAGCATCATCCCCCCCCCCCTCCCCCCCTCCCTTTGTTTTTTTGGGGGGGGTGGTACGGGTAAGTAAATTTTGAGTTATCATCTTTCTTTTTATTTTGAACCAAGTTACCTTAATTTTATTGTTCTACTAAAAAAATGTCACAACTGTTGGTGATCTTTCCCATCAGATTGGTGTCACGTTTAAAATCCTTTCCTTATCGTGCACTTTTTTTAATGTGAATTGCTTCTTCGAAAGAATTCTCTGTGAAAATAACTTCTCCAATGCAGGAGGAAAGGAAAGTTTAAATAGTGAATTAGGTTTTTGCAGGTATGTATTTGCAAGGCCTGCAGGGAAACGATGCTTTGTTGTTTCCTCTAATGGAACAACAGTTAGCAGGCTAAGGAATGGTTCTCTATTGCACCTGTTTCCATCTGCTCTACCCAGCGGTGCCAAGGCAAAGGGAAACTTGGGTTCTGCTCAATCATATTGTATACTTGATTGTGTATTTCATGAGGTAATTCGTAAATCTCACTGTTTTGAGGTTGGCATTTTGGTTGAAGATTGTAAAATTTTGTTGCTTTCCAGCATCATTAACACGGTTGTGATTTGTTAACATGACTTGCAGTCCGATCAAACTTACTACGTGATTGATATGGTATGCTGGGCAGGATACTCCCTCTATGAATGTGCCGCTGAGTTTAGATTTTTTTGGTTGAATAGCAAGCTTGTTGAGTCAGGGGCCTGTGACCCTCCCTCATTTTACCATAAATACAGATTTGGCCTGGTTCCTGTATACAACTGTGATCAGGCAGGGCTACACACAGCTTATTCAGGGCCAGCACCTTATGCGAAGGATGGATTATTGTTTTACAATAAGTAAGTTCGTTTTTTTCTTTTTTTTAAAAAATATCATTGATTGCATTGCCGTACAAAATATGTTTCCTCTTAATATTTTTTAACTATTGAAAAAACTCAATTTGTTTCCGTAAACAATGCAATGCATCTGTAATCTGTATAGCATGCAGTTCCTTTGTAGTATTGCAAGTTTTTCTGCAGTGGCTCTGTATGGCTGGTGCATGTTATGCTCTAAGCTGCCATAGATGTTGCCTAGTGGGGACACTTTTGTGGTTTTCAAAGCTAGGCTTGGGGCCTGCAGTTAGGCAACCAGTTGTATACCTCAGGATATATTATAATGGAACGGGTATTATTACCTCAATTCTGCTGATACCTCTGTAACTGCTTGTTTTGGCCTTTTCTAATGCAATTAAATTAAGAATTAAAACCTAATTGTATAAAAACTTTTGGGCCAAAAAGGGCAACGACCACAATATTTGAAAGACCAGCACAAATAGGAGATGAACATTGGTGTGCTGATACGTGGTTAATGCTGATATAATTTCTCTAAATAAAAATAAATTGTATCTTTTTTGCCAAAACTATTCCATTCATATTCTTTTGAATGGAAAGGAGTTTTGGTTTCACACAAGTACATGGCATTTTAATTTTAAAGAGCAATCCATCAACATTTGTTTTATAAGCCTGCTCTTATTCTACCACTTACCTGGTAAGAAACGTACTGCATACCGTTTCCATATTAATAATGCATGTGTTTACACTATATTTTGTTAATAATATTGACAAGGGTTAAATAAGCCTATTGAATGTTGTAAAATTAATAGTCCATCGAATAATAGAGAAGTTATTGAAGCTTTTTAAGGCTCAGCAGGCAGTTCCTTTCGAATAACCCCTATCGAATTTAATTCTTGGATTGCAAGAATAATATTACTAGTCTAAAAAGATGCTTTGGATGAGTCATTCAGAAATAAATTCACGTGGCGTAGCAAAAGGAGCATAAAGCACACGTTTGTTGTTTTTAATCAGGAAATAACCGCCACAATTGATCACACGTTCTCCTGAGCAGTTGAAAAGGCACGAGCAGGCAAGAACAGTGAGAAGGCATATTCAGATGAGCACATCCAGGCAAAATTGACAAGTGGTAGTCCTGGGTTTGGAATTGCAAGAGGCAGTTAAGGAATTGCATGCAACGTGTGGCATTTCAAATGTGACAAAGCAGTTATTAGAAGTTGCTAGCGGTTACTAAAATAGATTTATAAATAAGTTAATTACAATGGAAAATCTACTCTTACTCAATCTGGCAAACTGTCTATTTTTCCTTTTATCCTTTTATCTTCCTTGCAATTTTTTATTTCAATTCATAGGAGTAGATCATAGTATTTGTAAACAGTTCAACATCGAAGTTTATAAAATTCCAGTTTTATTGCTTTGATTTCATCATTTGTGGCTTTTTTGGCGAAGTCTTGGAACAAGGCATAGGACCCAGTGCAATCGCTTGGTACTCGAAAGAAATTTCCAATTGAAGGAGATTGATTTGTGTTTTTGGTTAACAAATTTGGCACGTCCAGTGGGACAGCATACTAAGTCAGAAAAGAAAAACAAAATAGTGTAAACATGTAAGGATAAAGCAGTACAGGAAGGTGTAGCCTCCACAGAGGTTACTAACAGTGTAATAAATGACTTGGACCAATCAAATGATTCAAACGGTTAATCAAATAGCATAGAGAGGTTCTTTACACAGGAAAAGCAGAAAGTGTTTGAAGTTCTCAATAATCCAAAGTTAGTCGAAGTATTCAGCAATCCAAGTGTAGACGATCAGGATTTAGCGTTGGCGTTAAAGAAAATCGTTAAAGGTTTCAAGGTAGTAGCACCACCTGTAGGATCAACATTGAATGAAATGGCGAATGCAAACATGTCACAGGCACAGCTAAATACAGAACGACAAGAGCTATCGATGGCTCTAGGTGTTGGGAATTTGCAGCAGCAGGTAAGTTACAATCGTATGTATGAACCTAAAATGTCTCAAGGACCAGGGGTATATTATAATTTTGTTTACAAACCACGAAATCCTCATGGATTAGGTCCACGAGGTTATAGACCTCCTAATTCTAATAGACCCTTAATAGGGATTTATCTGACTCCACCTGTGGTAGACCCAATTTACCCAAATCCACCAGTAGTGGATCCATTCAGGGTTGAACAATCTATTCCTCCGGTTGAGCAACCAATTAATGTTAACCCTATGATCGGCCAACAGTTTATGCTTAATAGGGAACAAATTGCAGAAATTGTGCAAGATTTATACGGTCCTGCCCTTCGAAAGACTGAAAGACCTATGTTTCGAAAGTCATATCCATATTGGGTGGATAATTTAGGTTTTTCAAGAAATTACAGGATACCTGAATTTACTTTATTCTTGGGGGAAGAAAGTCAATCAACCATTGAAAACATTGGTCGATTCACTTTACAATGCGGGAAAGTAGGTGGAAATAATTATCTTAAAATGAAGTTATTCCCACATTCATTGACCAAAATAGCATCTACATGGTTTATCAACCTACCCGCCAATTCAATTCAAACATGGCAAGAAATGGAAGAACAGTTCCACGCTCAGTTCTTCAGGACTGAACTTGAGGTAACAATGGCCGACGGAAACAGCCGAATAGTTTATTAGTAAGTTTAAAAGGCTCAAGAATAAGTGTTATGTCTATTTTCCTGAGACGAAAATAGTCAAATTAGCCCAGAATGGGCTTGCTTTTGAACTAAGGAAAAAGTTCGAAGGAATGGAATTTAAAGATCTGTTCGAATTAGCTTCAAGAGCAATTGGATATGAAGGCTTGTTAAAAGAAGAGATGCAAAGGAAATCTACTGCCTTAGGGACCTATTATCAAGAGGTCGAAGAAGATGTAGAAATAGATGTAGCATATGTAATTGAAAAACACCAATTATCTGTAATACTTTACAAAAAATTAAAAAACCTTTGAATATGCCATCAACATAGCCAAACAGAAAGAACCAGTCATCAGTCTTTCGATGGTACTCATTTGACTTATCAAAAGCGGATGAACTGTTCGATGAAATGATGAAACGATGAAACGATGAAACAAAGATTCATTACCTTGTCGAATGGCTATACAATCCCACCTGACAAAGAAAGGAGGGATAAAGAATATTGTAAATGACATAATTCTTTCAGGTATTCCACTAATAATTGTATTATTTTTTAAAATATTGTACATGATTTGATTAAAAAAGGGATGCTGCAATATGCAAAAGGAAAAGAAGTGACGAAAGTGGATAGCGATCCATTCCCTGATATGATAAATATCAACATGATCACAGCCGATTTAGAAAAGGCTGTAAGGAAGTTACCTACTGTAATTGTGCATGACAGAACTGCACAACAAGAAAAGCCAACTAGGCTTGACAAAGGTAAAGCAAAATTGCTAGAATATGCTGAGCAAAAGTATATATGTATAAGATATCGTAGATATGTACAAGAAGCCGAGATCGAAATAGCAAAGAAAGAGATGAAAACATATTTTTCAGAAGCAGTTTTTCGTTTCAATACAATGGGGGGAGGAGATCTGCAAATTTATAATGAAGCAAAATTGATCTATGAAGGACCAGACATTGGGATCTTTGGTCCATATGAAGTAGAGATGTACGGGCCAAATGATGGATCATTTCTCATGAAAGGAAATCCGGTTGTCCCTTGTTTACCGGGAGCTCAGGAGATGAAACAGTAGGGAAGAAGACCAGTTCTGAGACCTCATGGAAGACCGACAACTTGGCAAGGGTTTCAACACGGTCGGCATTTTGATGAGCCAAGAAGAATGGTTAGACCTGTAGTTCTGCTTACTGATCGATGGGAAAGAGCAAGGCATCCAAAATTCCCGTCTTCAGAAGGTTAGTATACTCCAACAACCACAACTCAAAAGAGAAGGCTATAAAGGAAGTTTGCTGCTAGGGCTTTACCAGATGTGTTCAGATTATCCAAGAAGTCCACCATCTCGTTCTAGACCAGCGCCAAATATGGTGTGGACCAGAGAAGGAATAAAACCAACAAACTATGACCAGCCTGATCAGAAAGCTGGGGGGCAAAGAAATACAACAAAAGAGGCTTTAGCAAGAAAACTTGAAGAAGTTAAAAAGTTGTTATTATTTGATGACGATGAACCAGAATCAACCAAGGCATCAGATATGGACGAGGATTAGGAAAGGAATCTTGTGCCTAGAGATAAAAAACATAGTCAAAATTCTAATGATTTAGGTGATTTTGGGGAAAGGCTAGAAGCACCGATTCAGTTTGGATCAATATTGTAACATCCCGATCCTTCACATGGCAACGATATTGTCCGCTTTGGGCAAAACCCTTACGGTTTTGTTCTTCCCAGGAGGTCACTCATCCTTGCATTGCTCCCGCTATAGCACGCTTAAATGCGGAGTTCTGCTAGGGTCTCTACCACCTGGGAAAAGGCCTCGTTGAATGTAAGGGTCTAAGGTTTTTCTTTTATAGCCCAGGAACTCCCTCTCCCTTGACGATGTGGGATACCAAGATATCACAATCCACCCCCCTTAGGGCTGCACGTCCCCGTGCAGTAGCCTGCCAGCTCTAGTAGTCTGCCAGTTCTTATTGATCCGCCCACTCAGTAGCCCGCCCACTTGTCACGCGAGACGGCATGGGCCCACACTCGGAGGTGAGGAGAGTCGGCTCTGATACCATATGTAACACCCCGACCCTTTACATGGCAACGATATTGTCTGTTTTGGGCAAAACCCTCACAGTTTTGTTCTTCCCAGGAGGTCACCCATCCTTGCATTGCTCCCGTCAGAGCACGCTTAACTGCAGAGTTCTGCTAGAGTCTCTACCACCTGCTAGAGTCTAAGATTTTTCTTTTATAGCCCAGGAACTCTTTTCCTTTCCGATGTGGGATACTTGGATATCACAAATATCACCCAACATCAACTGTAACATGATTTTGATTTTGCCAAAAGTTTGACGGGGATGTTGAAGATAGATCAGCAACTACTGTTACAATTGATGAAATTGAAAAGAGAATGCCTTTGTCACGGACTATAGGCATTGAGAAAGATTGGACAGGAAAGTCTCAAGTGGTAATACAGGCACCAGAGGAGGCTTTGATAATGCATTTAAAGTCACTGAATGTTACTGTTGTCGTCGATGGTAAACATATTGGTAGAGTTTTGATTGATAATAGAGCTGTGGTTAATATTTTATTATCAAGGATGTTGAAAGTTTTGGGTAAGAGGGAGAATGATATGTTGTCAACAGAAGTTACAGTAAGCAATTTCGTTGGGGGAGCATCATCAACGCGAGGTGTTTTAGCATTGCAACTGTCAATTGGTAGAAGAAAGATGAATGCTACTTTCTTTGTGGTAGATTCATCTTTAAATTACAACATGCTTTTAGGTCGAGATTGGATACATTCAAATGGATGTGTCCCATCATCCCTGCACCAAGATCTTATTTTTTTAACACACAGAGATGACGAAGAAGGTAAAAATATGGAGATATATTGGGCTGACAAGAATCCATTTTTTGTTGAGACCAACAATGTTGAAGCTCCATTCTACAAGCCTGAAGGAGGCTCATCATTTGATATGATTAACAATACAAGTTTGTCTGGGGAGTAGATATTGCACGTGATGCGAGAGGGTTTAAAGGAAGCAAGTCAGAACTTTTCAAGGCCTAATATAATTAAAAGGCCTATAGTTAAAAGTAAGGATTATGGAGATAGGACCAGAGTGATACTAAGATGAAGAAAGAAGAAACAATAAAGTCAACTTTCCAGAGACTTTATATGTTTTTTCTCGAAAAAAGATTGCTAGAAGAAAACTCTTCCAATTGTAATTGGGCTGAGTGTGTGTTAGATGATAGCCCAGATAATTGTAAGAGTTTGTCGATAGAGGAACTTACAACTGCACCTGTAAAATTAGATGATGTTCATGTAGAAGTGCAAGATAAGTTAGATGAGGTCAATTTAGGATCTTGTCATGATCCTAGATCTATTTATGTAAGTTCTGAGTTACATGATGAAATGAAAATCAGATTTATAAGTTTTCTTAATGAATATAAAGATTTTGCATGTAAATATGAAAAAATGCTAAGATTAGATAGGAATTTGGTAGAACACCGATTATTTATTAAATCTAATTTCTTGCCTTATAAACAACCACCTAGAAGAATGAGTAATAAAGTAGTTCTTCTGATAAAAGAAGAAATTGAAAGGCTATTAAAAGCAAGATTTATTAGAACAACCAGATACGTTGAATGGTTATCTAATATAGTCCTAGTAATGAAAAAATATAAAAAATTGAGGGTTTATATTGATTGTCGAAATCTAAATATAGCAAGCCCAAAAGATGAGTACCTTATGCATGTAGCTGACTTATTAATAGATTCAGCAGCTAAAAATGAAATTCTATCCTTTATGGATGGACATGCAGGATACAACCAAATATTTATTGCGTCAAGGGATACTCACAAAATAGCATTTAGAGGCCCAGGGGCTCTAGGAACTTTTGAATGGATTGTCATGTCATTCGGTTTAAAAAATGCTAGAGCCACCTATCAAAGAGCAATGAATACTATTTTTTAGGATTTTGTTGGAAAAATTATGGAAGTATATATAAATGATATTATGATTAAGTCTCATCAACAAGAAGTGCATTTAGAATACTTTCGACAGGTATTTGAAAGGATGAGAGATCATCAACTTAAAATGAATCCGTTGAAATATGCCTTTGGAGTTTCTGCAGGCAATTTTTTGAGTTTTTTGGTACATAGAAGAGGAATAGAAGTTGATCAAAATAAAGCTAAAGTTATATTAGAAGCCAAACCTCCTTCAACAAAGAAAGTGTTGCAAAGGTTTTTAGGTCAAATAAATTTCCTTCGAAGGTTCATATCAAATATAGCAGGAAAAACTTTAGCTTTTTCTCTTCTAATTAAATTAAAAGGAGCTGAGTTTAGATGGGAGCAGGAAGATCAGATGGCATTCGATAGTTTGAAAGCATATCTAAGTAAGCCACCTGTGTTGATACCACCAACTATAGGTCAGCCCCTCAAGTTATATATATTTGTTAATGAAAAATAAATAGGTAGTTTGTTAGTTCAAAATAATAAACAAGGGCACGAGCAAGCAGTTTATTATTTAAGTAGAAAATTGCATGATACTGAAATAAGATATATCTCAGTTGAAAAATTGTGCCTTAGTATTTTTCTGCGATAAAATTAAGGTATTATCTTTTATCATCGACGGTATATGTTATCGCCCAAACAGATGTAATTAAATATATGTTGTCTAAGCCTATGCTGAGAGGCAAACAAGGGAAATGGATCCTCGCTTTAATATAAATATAATTTTATATATGTTCCTCAAAAGGCAATAAAAGGACAAGCGTTAGCTGATTTCTTAGCAGATCATTCAAATATAATGTTAGAAAAAGACTTATTCGAAATTAATTGTCTAGAAGTATTTTGGAAATTAATGTTCGACGGGTAAAAAACAGAACAAGGTGTAGGGGCAGGCATTGTCCTTGTTTCACCAAAAGGAAAGATGTATCAGTTTTCTTTCCAATTAGATGAGTAAGTCCTTTCGAATAATTAAGCTGAATATGAAGCATTGGTTATAGGACTTGAATTAGCTTTAGAATTCCAAATAACTTATTTAAAAGTTATTGAGGATTCACACATAGTCATTCGACAAGTGACAGGAAGTTATCAATGTCACAATAATACATTGAACAAATATTTAAATAAAATCAAAAGCTTGATAATGAACTTTATTGAAGTTCAATTTGAACATGTCCTAAGATTAAAGAATAGTGATGCCAATGAAATGGCACAGTTAGCTTCTGGAATTAAAATTCCAAAAGGATAAGATGAAAAGTTAATAAGAATATAAAAAAGGAAATGGTTATCTTCACAATAAAAGGAAACACCTTTGAAGGTGTTTCACAATGATTCAACAGAAGATGATTGGAGAACAAAAATAAAGTTGTTCTTACAGAATCCATCAATAATAATTGATCGAACTACGAAGTTTTGGCAGTGAATTATATATTATTAGAGGATGATCTATTTCGAAAATCTTCAGATGGGCTATTACTTTTATGTATTAGTCAATTCGAAGTCATGAAAGTTATGGCTGGAGTACACGAAGGAATCTGTGGATCCCATCAAGCAGGAGAAAAAATGAGACGGTTGATTATAAAATATGGATATTATTGGCCATCAATAAGAAAAGATTGTATGTCCTACGCTAAAGGATGTCAAGAATGTCAAGAATGTCAAAAGCATGGACCTATTCAGAGAGTCCCAGCTTTACCATTACTTCTATTGTAAAATCTTGCCCATTTAGAGGATGGGCAATGGACTTGATAGGTCAAATCCATCCGCCATCTTCACAACAACATGATTTTATTTTAGTAGCTACATATTATTTTACAAAATGGGCTGAAACAATTCCTATGAAGAATGTAACTTAAAAGAGTATAATACAATTTATAAAAGAACATATAGTCCATCGATTTGGATTACGACAATCAATAACCGTGGATCAAGGTACTGTATTTAATGGTAGCGAGATAAAAGAATTTGCCCAAGAGTATAGAATTCAAATTATCAATTCTACACCTTTCTATGCCCAGGCAAATGGGCAAGCTGAAACTACTAACAAAATAATTAAAGTAACCTTAGCAAAGGTTATCGAAGATAATCACAGGAAGTGGCACGAATTACTTTCAGAAGTGTTATGGGCTTATCGAACATCAAAAAGAGATAGTACACAAACTACTCCATTCAATCTGGTATATGGTCATGCGGCTGTGTTACCTATGGAGGTAACTGCTCAGTCACAAACCATTTATCCAATGATCAGTACTATAAAGCAATGGCTATAGAGTCAGATGATCTCGAAGCAATGGCTATAGACTACAAGCTCTTACCAATATCCAAGCCTAAAAGAAAAAAATCGAAAGGGCTTTTAATAAGAAAGTAAGAAATAAAAATTTTGCAGAGGGTGACTTAGTTTGAAAAACTGTTTTGCCATTAGGATTAAAGGATCCTGAGTTTGGCAAATGTTCACCAAATTGGGAAGGCTCCTTTCGAATATCAAAAGTGTTGTCAAATGAGGCATATCATTTAGAATCTCTCAGTGGTGAGTTGCATAAAAGAACAATCAATGGGAGATTCTTAAAAAAATATTATCCAACTATGTGGGAATTATGAAAGAACATTAATGTTTCCATAAAATCTAATATTTACAAAAGATCTTTGTACAAAAAGTCATACAAATGAAGCCTTAAATAATTCTTACTTGACAGCTAAGGCCTTAAATTTATATTGTGATTGGCCTATGTCATCTAGAGCAGCTGGGACCTTGACTGAGCTATTTTCTCCTTGAGAAAGAAGACTTTCTGTTTCTTGGATCATAGATTCTTTTTTTAACTTCAATGCATGCATTGCAAGGCGTATCTGCTGAAGTCTTGTTTCCAATTGATGCTCTTCTTCTTGAAGTTGGTGGTCTTTCTGCTTGATCTGGAGAGCTTTCCCACGATTGATAGAAACTGATGCAGAGACAGCCTTCATAGACTTAACATAGGCATGTCGTGCTCGGATAGTATCTTGGTAGTATTGGGCAAGAGCTATTTTACCAGAAAGCTCAGTGGTCATCACAGAAAACTTTGCTTGCTGCTCAGGGTTGAAAATAACTTTGGCAGCAACTGATAGCTTGTTAATGCAAGAGGTTAATTTCTGAGACTTCGAAGATATTAATTCTTCGAAAGAGAAAGTGAGAAGTGTGAAAGTGCTGCAACTTTTGCTCAATCGATGGATTAACAGAAGGTTTAGGAGGAGTGCTAGATATATTAGCCATGAAATTAGTAAAAATTTCCATATGACTATGAAGGTTGTCAAGAAGATCCTCTGAATGAGTATCCTCTGGAAAGCTAGATGCATCACCCTATATGCAACAAACATGCAAAAGAAATGTCAATAGCTAATGAGGAAATTTTGATATTAGTTGTTCTAAAAAAAAACACTTTACTTGAATTGATGATGTATGACTAACCAAAGGAGATACAGGAGTCTGGGGAAGATCATTCGATTGGTCTAGTTCTTGTTGATCTTCGGCAACCATCATAAGTTCTTCTATTGATTCAGTTGATACAGTAGTATGAACTGATTCAACAGAAGGAGCCTCATCGGTTGTTGTAGGAGGAATGAAAGGCACATCTTCTTGCATAGGAGATCCAACATTTTCTTCAAAAGGGGCTTCTACCTCGATAGAAGAATAAGATGTAGTGCTTGATCCCATTGTTTGATTCCCAGCATTAGCAGCAAAGATGGGAGTATAATTGGGATCACGTGGCTGGAAATAAAAAATTACATATTTAGAGATTGTTGATGAAAGTAAACAAAGGTACAATAGAAAAATAAAATTACCTTTGGATAGAGCACCATAATCTTTTTTCCTTCACGTTTAAATATAGAAGCTAAAGCTCTGAAAGCCTGATCAAAGATAGGGACTTCTCCATCAGGAATGGGACTTAAAGAACCTTCACGAATTTGGTCTTCTGAAAGTTCTTTTTCCTGTTCATTTTCTTTTCTTTTTCTTTTTTCTTCTTCTTCTTGTCTTCTCTTTGCAATCTTTTTTCCTTCTATTCTTTTTCTCAACTTCTCGTCTCTTTTCAACTTTCTGAGCTTATCATTCTTTCGTAGTTGTTCCTTAACTTTTTCCCGTCTCTCTCTTTCTTTCCTTGCTTCTTCCAATTTCTGTTGCTCCTCTACTTCCTTCGATTTATGTTCTTTTTTCCTTTTCTTCTTTTTCTCTTCTTTCCTTTTTCTCTGTTCTTCTTCTTCTTTTCTCTTCATCATTATTTCTTTTTCTTTTTCTTTTTCCATTTCTTCCATTTCTTTTTCTTTTTTCCTTCGTTCCTCTTCACCTTTCTTTCGATTCTCATCTTCTTCTAATTTCTTTCGATTCTCCTCTGCTTTTCTTCTCTTATCTTCTTCTTCTACTTCTTCTTCTTCTCTATCCCTTTCTTTTTCCTATTCTCTTCTTCTCTCTTAGTCTCTCTTTTGAGGCAGCTTGAGCTGTAAAAGCATCCTTCATAAGTCCACTAGTAGGAGCTTTAGAGGAACCCTTTTTCTTTTTTGTATAAACAAAAATTCTTTTGCTTTTGTCCTTCGAGCCTGTCTGAGATGATTTCAACCTATCAACTAAGGTTTGATCATCAGAGGAAGTATCTGAATCTGAACCTTGTGATGGTTGTGTATGAAATTCTTTAATAGGTGCACAAGATGCTGGGATAGCAGCAGTTGGAATTTCAATATCAAAAGCTGTAGAAGTTTAATGATTAGAATTAAAAAAAATAATAGCAAAAATTAAAGAAAAAGTTTAGGTTATTACCTTGAACTGAAGCATCGAGTCAACCTTGTTGATTTTGATATGACAATTGAGCTTGATAGAGATCCTTTGAGAAAACAAATATGGTGGAGAAAATGATAGACCACCATGAGTCGAAAGCTAGTGTAGTTAGACTTGAAGGTCGAAATTCGGAGAATTTGCAAGAGAGGAGTCTTTGCAGATAGTTGTTTTGAATAGAGGTAGCCACTTCAACCTCCCTTATTGAAGCTCTATCCTCAACAACCTCATGGATTGATGGGTGCATGAAAGGCAATGAGACTCCTTGAATAAGTCCAAATTGCCTTGCACATTGACTGGGGAAGTAATTCTCAAAACTACAATTACAAAATTTGGTGGAAGATATAGAACCGTCAGTCAAAATGTATCGAGGAATTAATACATTGGCCCAGAATCTTTCTCGACAGGTAATGTCGGATTCAGATAAAGAAAGAGAAAGATCATCTTGAAGGAAAGTTAAACGAGAGGAAGAAAATTGAATTGGTGGAAGGGCTGAAATTTCTTTGGTTTCTTAACAGGTGGCAAAGAGAAGAAAATTGAGAAATAATATTTGAAAGAATATTTTGTATGGTCAGAATACTGAGATAGAAAGTACTCAGCATAGCTAAGACAGGGATCACCAAGAATAGTGTTATACCTTAGATTAGTGTTATACCTTAGATCAAGTTGAGGGAAATAAGCATATAACCATGCTTGGAAAAGCCAAAAAGGGCCTCCACAACCATCGGAGATTCCTTTTTCAACAAAGGTGAATAAACTTTTATATAAGGTGCCTAACACAAAAGGGGGCAGAGCTAGTTTCTCTCACTGTGCTAAACAAATGGCAATAGGAAGATATTTTTTGGTCACTTTGATACCAGGAATAGCAAGAAGGAAACGACAAAGCCAAAAAAGATAAAATAGTACAATCTCTTTGAAAGGAGGAATAGTGGAAGGAATATTATAAATTTTCAAAACCTCTGAATACCCTATCCCTGAAGCCTTTATAAATTCTTCTTCAGCAGGATCAGGGATTAACAATGCACTTATCTCTAGGCCTATTGATGGAAGGCCAGTAAGGTGAACGACGTCTAAGATTGTAGGGGAAAGGAATCCACAAAGCAGTAACATCGCGTTGCACGACGTGGACCAAAAGCAAGCAGTAGCACTGATTACCCATTTGTTCATGTCCAGGGTATAAGTCGAAAGCATAATGGTCTTTTTTATGCCTAAGATGTCCCAATATTTCCCAATGTATGTTTTCATACAAGAAACCCAGTTGCTCCAGTCAGCTTTAGGGTTAATCCAAGTACGAAGGAGTGACGGACCTTCCCACTTTGTCCAATTTAAATGAGGACAATGAAGGAGAAAAAGTTTATTAGGAGCTAAAGGGTAGCTTGAAGAATTCGGGAATATTTGGCTCAGAAACGGGGCCCAGAATGTATGTGGAGCTTAAATTAGGGCTCGAAATCAAGATTTCATGATTTCCTTGCTCATTCGTAAAATCTTGTAGAAATCTTCTGGTAACTGAAACCTTAGATGAAGGTTTAGAGTTTTTCTTAGGAGCCATGGCAACGGAAGTTCGTGAGGTTCAAGCGTAAACAGAGAAGAGACAGAATGACGTTAAGGCTTCTACGCGCGATTATTCAAAAGATATATCTTTTTAGAGCCTGCTTTAAATGTTGCCGTTTTGATGATTAAGAGAAACTATGAGGCATTAAATTAAACTCATTTATTGGGTTTAGAAGGATTCAAACCCAACCAATGAGGGAGCATTTGCTTACACTATATTTTGTTAATAATAATGACGAGTTAAATAAGCCTATTGAAGGTTGTAAAATTAATAGCTCATCGAATAACAGAGAAGTTATTGAAGCCTTTTAAGGCTCAGCAGGCAGTTCCTTTCAAATAACCCTTATCAAATCTAATTCTTGGATTGCAAGAATAATATTACTAGTCTAGAAAGATGCTTTGGATGAGTCATTCAGAAATAAATCCACGTGGCGTAGCAAAAGGAGCATAAAGCACACGTTTGTTGTTTCTAATCAGGAAATAACCGCCACAATTGATTACACGTTCTCCTGAGCAGTTGAAAAGGCACGATCATGCAAGAACAGTGAGAAGGTATATTCAGATGACCACGCCCAGGTAAAATTAACAAGTGGCAGTCCTGGGTTTGGAACTGCAAGAGGCAGTTAAGGAATAGCATGCAACGCGTGGCATTTCAAATGTGACAAAGTAGTTATTAGAAGTTGCCAGCGGTTACTAAAATAGATTTATAAATAAGTTAATTGTAATGGAAAATCTACACTTACACAATCTGGCAAACTGTCTATTTTTCCTTTTATCCTTTTATCTTCCTTGCAATTTTTTATTTCAATTCATAGGAGTAGATCATAGTATTTTTAAACAGTTCAACATCGAAGTTTATAAAATTCCAGTTTTATTGCTTTGATTTCATCATTTGTGGCTTTTCTGGCGAAGTCCTGGAACAAGGTATAGGACCTAGAGCAATCGCTTAGTACTCGAAAGAAATTTCCAATCGGAGGAGATTGATTTGTGTTTTTGGTTAACAGCAGGTTATCTGACATACTGTGTGTGACTGGGGTGGAATAGCATGGAAAACACATCGATCATGCATTTTGGTATTTTCTTTCAACTGTGAGTGGGTTCAGCTTCTAATCCCATAGCGATGGAGGTGTGCTTTGTATCTCCTATGATTTCTCATGATTTTTGACTGATTAAATTTTACCATTCAAGCTAATCTTAGGGCTTCCCTCATTGCATTGAATGAGAGTGTATCTTAGTTCAATATTTTATGCACCGATTGCTTGTTATTTCAGGAAGACTTGAAAATAATAGCACCAATCATTGCATTTAATGAATCTCATAGGATCTTTCCCCCCAAAACATATAGCATCTATTGATATCTTCTAGCAAACTTGTTTGTTTTTAGTTGTTGTACACTTGCATCATAATAAGATTCGAGACAACACAAGGTGCAATTAATGGAGCTTCCTGGAGCAGCAATAAGAAGATTTCGATTCCTTGATTTAAATTTATGAGTTTGAGAGGTAGTCGTTTACATGGATTTTTTAATTTACCTTAGTGGTTTATAGATCAACTATAAATTAATAGATCAACTATTAATTTGGTTTACAAGGTGTAATTTGGTTTTATGCCTAATAGATCAACTATGGAAGCAATCTACTTACTAAGGAGATTAATAGAGAAGTATAAAGAAACAAGAGAGATCTTCATATGATTTTTATAAACTTAGAAAAAGCCTATGATAGAGTACCTAAAGATATCATATGATAGGTGTTGGAGAGAAAGGAAGTGACAAAGGGTTACGTTGATGTGATAAGAGACATGTATGATGGAGCCGCCACGACAATTAGATCATCTGTAGGAGAAACAAGTGAATTTCCAATTACAGTAGGATTACACAAAGGATCGGATTTGAGTCATTATCTCTTTGCCTTAGTTATGGATGAATTGACTAAACATATTCAGTATGAGGTCCCATGGTGTATTATATTTGCTGATGATATTGTCTTAGTGGATGAGATGAGGAGTGGGGTTAACGCTAAATTAGAAATGTGGAGAGAAACTTTGGAATCAAAAGGGTTTCAAATAAGTAGAAACAAAACTGAATATATGGAATATAATTTTAGCAGTAATAGGAGTATAAATGGTGAAAAAGTAAAGATTCAAAACCAAGAGATACCTAAGAGAATATTTTCGTTATCTAAGTTCAATTATTAATAAAGATGGAGAGATTGCAAATGATGTAACATATAAAATCAAAGTTGGTTGGCTCAGGTGGAGGAATGCTTCTGGAGTTTTATGTGTTCGATGGATACCTATAAGATTAAAAGAAAAATTTTGTAGGCCAGCTATTAGACCAACAATTTTATATGTGACAGAATGTTGGGTTGTTAAGAAAGATTACATAAATAAGGTGAGTGTTGTGGAGATGAGAATGTTAATGCGGATGTGTGGTAAGACTAGAAAAGATAAAATTAGGAATGAAAAGATTCACGGAATGGTAAGGTTGCACCAATTGAGGACAAGTTGAGAAAAAATAGATTAAGGTGGTTTGAACATATACAACGTAAACCAGTTGATGCAGTAGTTAGGAAAAGCAACAAGATCATGAGTAGAATGGCGTAAAAGGAAAGATACGAACATATTAAAACTAACTGAAGATATGACTCTTAATAGAGTAGAATGGCGTAAAATGATTCATGTAGCCGACCCCAATTGATTGAGACAAATGCTTAGTTTGGTTTGGTTTAGTGGTTTATAGATACTTTAACAATAACGTGGAGCATGGAGAGGTTGATGCCTAACGGCCGACAAGATTGTAAACAAATAAAAAATACCACCCAAATAAAAGAGATAAATGAAGAATGACCACACTCAATATAAAAGAAAAACTCTTGATCTCAATATTAAACTAAACTCTCACTGATATCATAGTGTGCATAAATGTATTAGATAATGACTTATTCATAACTTATAAGCAAATAAAAAAACTCTAACTAAAGCTACTAAAAATAAAAGATCACAATCTAGACAATCCATTATTAAAGTCACCACAAATAAAAGATTACAATAATATCAATAATAGAGCATTGCTAAAATTATTAAATTTCTAAAATCTTAAAATCTCTTCATTCTATGCCTTCTCATTCCCCATCATTTCACTTCGGTTGAGAAAAACTTTTCTTCGAAGAGTGATAAAAATAAAAGTATTTCAAGAAATAAAGCTCTTGTTAGCGAATTACTTCCTCCACTATGATAATATGTGATAGGTGAAGAACTATGTCTAGAGATGGTTTCGAGAAGCTCTATGAAATGATTGAGATGAGGAATATACAAGGATGGAAAGTGAGAATGTAGTTATGTCTGCATCAACACCATCAAACAAAGCAAGAGGCTTTAATGTGGCTCGATCAAGTATCATGTCTTTTATATGAAACATTAGCCTAATATTTAAATTCAAAGAAAAATCAGTAAAATGTGCATGTGGTCCATATTTAAAAATAGCTAAAACATGTCCAACAAATGTCAACGTGAAATATTTCAGTGGGCTAGATATCTGCGACACCAAACAAGAAAGCTTTGATATTAAAAATATTTAAGAATATCATCTACGGTACTACTATTATCAGGTGGAGGAATGTGCAAAGTAGCAAGTTCAATGGATTGAGAAAAGTAATGATCAACACTCCTAGAAACCTCAGGCTTGAGAGTTTTATCTTGGATGGAGTTAATAGAAGGTGCAACAATCATTGATTGGGTAACCTCTTTAGACACTTTGGAATAAGTTGACTTATAACTGTGAATTCCTTATTCTAAGTATTCTTCAACAGCTAAAGTGTCTTTATAGGCATTTTGTAAATTAGTATAAGAGGACAATATCTCATTTTGAATTTCTTTTTGTAATCAAAAAAGTAAGTGATTAGTAACGTTACATGGGTCACTATTAGTGTCTGACAATTTTAGTAGATGTTTAAACTCTACAAAACAATTAAAGACATTAGAATTTTGTTACATGAGATTGTTACCAAACATTTGTTGCCTACGCATTGATCTCATTGACTTCTCAAGGGCATTTATGTTACTATTAAGATTGTTCTTGAATGGTACTCATGTTTTCTTCAAATGAGGTTCCGATTTTTTTCTTTTTTCTTTTCTCTTGTTTTTTCTTATAAAAATTGAGAATACACAAAATTGTGAACCCTTAAGCAAAATTTTACTAACTCTAATGAATAAGAATATTAATCTCAATTTTCTAGAGAGAATAGTACATTTTTCGAGATTCAAGGAACTTGTGGATGCTCCAATAGTCGTGTAGTAGATCCTTAAAGCAAGAATTGAATCTATCCACGTAATTTTTTTTATTCTTTCAGATGCTGTCTTTTTTTATCTATTTCTTTTTTCTGCAGTTGTAATTTTTTTTTTTTGTGGTTTTGTGGTGAGGGTATAGACAGGCTAATGAACCGATATGGTACTCGGCTATTAGGTTGAGTGGGTGTAGGCTGGCATTGTTTTTTGTTTTGGTTTTATGTTTCAGGTGGGAATGGATTGAGAAGACCGGGTTTAAGTGGGCTGGGCTATAGACTAAAATAAAAGACAAGATTGGGCCAAAGATAAAAGGTTAAAGTCTGGGCTTGGACCTTTTTTGGGTTTGGGCTTTTTGGCCAAAGCAAGGGAAAAGGAAGCTGGATTTTAAAAGTGGATTGGAAGCACCGGCGACGCCACAGCTTAGGCTATGGAGTCAAGTGAACCCACTGGATGGGAGGAAAAAAAGAAATTACTATGTATAATTTTTAAGAAAATTTTATATGTCACCATTGTAAAATTAAAAAGAACCCAGTTAATTTTTTAGGGAAATTCTAAATGCACACACTCTGTTACTATTTACACCTACCAGTATAAATTTTAATGCATAATGTATATTTGTTCAATGCACTTAAATAGCGTATGAAATACAAAATTGTGTGGCTTTATCACCTCCCAATGACCCAAATCCCAAATCACATTACTTTTTTCCTTTTCACAAAAACTGTTTCTCTTTCTTTGGTAAAACTCTATTTGTAGATTTGGCTTTTTAGTAGTTTAGGGTTATTTTTCTTTTAAAAAACTTGGTAAAAATTAGGCCTTTTGTGTCTATTCCTCATTTTAGATTTATAAATGCTTATAATGTAAATGTTGTATGCGATAATGATTGCCTTTGTTATGTTTTGTTCTTTTTCTTGAGTTAAATTAATTGTAAATTCTAATTTAGCCTATTTGTAGAAATTAGAATTATTTAAGAACTGTATGCAATGATCATTAGTTAATCTATGTAACCGTGGAAAAAGCATTTTTAGCAATAAAATTTATAAAGAACAGGATGCGTAATAGAATGGGAGATCATGGATGAATGATTGTTTAGTGACATATATTGAAAAAGATATATTTGATAGTGTTGATAATGAGCTTATTATTTAACGCTTTCAAAATATGAAAACTTGTCGAAGCCAATTGTAAAAGTCTGTGTTTACGTATCTTTTTGGTATAACGATGGTATTAACATATAATATTATTATTTTTATTATGATTCGAAAGTTCAAATTAATTTAGGAGTTTATTAAAAATATGCGATGAATATTATTATAGACTATAGACTTATTGAATTTGAGTTACTAATGACACTAGTGACAAAAATTCCTAGAGTCGCTACTGACTGGAAGAGGGGTTAGGTCATAAGTGGGGCTAGGTCATAGGGTTTTATAAATGGGTTTGGGTATTTTTTTTTGGTTGTTGGGTGAGATATTCGGAATGGGCGAAGTAAAGAGGTCAAGTCGAGTAAAATAAGTGGGTTAGGGCAAAACTTGGGTCAATAAGAATGGGTTTCTTCTTCCTCGTCTGTGTAGGGTGAAAGGGCACGAGGGCGGCTAGTATATTGACCGAGAGGCGAGATCACGAGGTGTGATGGCGACGACGAAGATCGAAGGTGGAGGCACGAATCGGAGGTGGCAGCGCGAGAAAAGGAGATCAAGGATCTTTGGGCGGTGGTGTTGGAGACGACTAGTTGATGACAGTAAAGACTGCAGTGGCATCGTTGACAATGCGAGTCAAGGGCAAAGGTGAATAACTGAGGCTGACGATGACTGGTTGAGTGTTGACGACAATGGTGGTGATTGGATGGTTTATGGCAACAGATGGGCTTGGTCGACGTTGATGGCGAGAAGTCTTTGACTCAGTTGGGTGGCTGATTTGGAGAGATGCTTGCGTGAAACTTGGTCGCAGTGACTGTGCAAATCGGGACAAACAATTCTGCATGGTGTGATCACGTTGCCAGTAGAAAAATAAGTGAGATCTTAAGGTTCCGGCACAAAGAGACTCTGATACCATTTGATGCCGGACGATCGACAAGATTGTAAGCAAATAAAAAAGAAGATCCAAATAAAAGAAATAAATGAAAAGAAAGACCACACTCAAGAGAAAAGAAAAGCTCTTGATCTCAATATTAAATTTAACTCAATCACTCAATATTGTAGTCAAAATAACTTATTACATAAATGCTTATTTATAAGCATATAGAGAAACCCTAATGAAAATTACCAAAAATAAAAGATCACAATCAAGACAAACCATTATTAAAGCTACCATAAATAAAAGATTACAGTAATATCAAAATATAGATTATTGCTAAAATTACTAGATTCCTAAATTTTAAGAATATCTTCATCTTATGCCTTCTCGTTTCCCATCGAAGGTATACAACTGACTCCGAACATGTAATACTAGGGATATTTTTATCACGAGATCATTATCTTGGCCTAGAGATGAATGATGTGGACTAGTAGTATTAGTGTGATGCGCAAGCTGTCCATATAGCAATGGATAATTGTTTGAGTGGTGATTGAACTGATGATATATCCTTTTCTTAAATGGAAATTAAGGGAAAGATGGGAAGAATTTCTCCCAATTGTTAGATTTCATTTTGTGTACAAACCGTCAGGAATGCATGTTTTGAAATTACACTTGTTTGGGTCATTTTGGACAACTGGTTGATATAGCAGCATTAGGAAGCCAAAATAGCCCTTTTTGCCATAAAAAAGGTATAGGTGTAAGTAGGATAATCCGTCTCTATCGAAAATGGAACTGTGCCCAACTTGATGACTTTCAAGAATTAGGAACATCTACCTATTATTGCTCATAAATGTTCTGGAATTGGTACTTTTCTATGTTATTCATTCAAATGTTTATTAAATTTAGTTTTGTGATTTGTAATTAAGGCCTAAATATTATGAGTTCTAACTTGGTAATTTGGTTTTTTGCACTATATCCTCCATAGGCATGCACATTATCAAACAGGTAATACTCCATTGGCTTTAGTCTGGAAGGATGAGAATTGCAGTCAATATGTTATTGATACAGACAACAAAGGACAGGTTCCAAATCAACAGCAGGTATTCCCAACTTGTTTATGTCACGCATACACATGCTGCTATGAACATTTTCTTATTCCTGTTTATGTACTATTTTAGTTTAAATGTGGGATCCAAACATGAAGTTATGAGGAGTATGAACTGAGAACATACTTTTCTGCATTTGACATGCCATTGTTAAGAAACTCATCGTCCACCATAGAACCGTTATTAATATATTATTTTTTACCCAGAAGGATCATTGTTCTTGTTTTTCCTTTGTCTCACCCTTCTCATAGTCAAGAAGTATCTTCCCTTGTTTGTGCTTATGCTCAGGTTTCTTTATTATCTCACAGTATAGGATCACTATTAGCATACCGTTAGATCATAGTTTTAAAAAACGGCGGCTACCGTTACATAATGCCGTTACGTAACAGTTTAGATAGCCTTCGTATCTTACGGCTGATTTTTCAGTGTGAATGAAATTCCCAGATCTAACGGCTGTTACATCTTTCGTAACGGGCGTAACGGTGGTGCAATAGGCCGAAACGGCACCGTTATTACCATTACGGCTTGTGTAACGAGATTTCAGCTCGTAAATTTTGTGGTTTCGTTTTTCATCAATATACCCATATTTTTTTATCATTTTCACCCTAAAATTGTTCACAGTAGCTAAACAGACTAGAGATTACTTGGACTTTGTGAGATTTGCCTCAAATTTCTCGAATTTCACAACAATCGGCTGATTTTAATTCTTCAATTTTAACTTTCGACTCTTTGACATATTTATTCCTCTTATACTTTTGATTGATTCTTTAATATTCATATTTGCTAACAGCCGAATACTATATTTGATTCAAGATTCTTGTTTCTTGAAGATTCAACATCTGTGAATTTGATTTTTTCTGATGCTCGGTAGTGGGTAGAAAGCATGGTGAAGTGATCGAGTTTTCAACTGTTTAACTGTTTAAGTGTTTTGTTTTTAAGAAAATTATTCAAGATTCATGTTTGTTTA
>JAULJZ010000023.1:10340525-10353857 GCA_032270985.1 Heliamphora pulchella
GTTTTTTCCCCGTTATAAAAAATAAGATTTATACAAATTAAAATTCAAATAACAATATAAATTATAGAATAATGAATTCTAAATTAAAGTTTAAACAACAAATTAAATAATGTGCTTTAGTATATGCAATATTTCATAGCTATTAAAAATTTAAATAACATTTAAATTGTGTATTATGAATTTATAATGTACATAAAAATAATTAAAGCAGTTTATTAAAACTAGACTATCTAGTACAAAAAATAGAACATATGATGAACATGTCTAGAAAGTAAACAAAACTCACCAAAAATCATTTTAAGCTCCAACAAATATACTTTTGGAATAAAAACATGTGAATTGGGTTTATTGAGTTGTGCAGAAAATAATAAAAACAATTCACGACTCCAGTTACCACTAACATTACGTTACAACCGTTACGCCCCAAAACAGCGTCACTGCTACCGTTTCCACTACAGCGACCGCTACCGCTATTTAAAACAATGCGTTAGATTGACATTTGCATTCGGATAAAGATATTTAAGAGCCATTCCATGTTGTATTGTGTATTGTAAAACAGTATCTATACTAATTAGGAGATTAATCTAGTGCATAATTTGCATGAACTGCCTTCTCCTGTCTTGAGAGAGTGATCCATGTTATGGTTTTTTTTGGGGTGGTGGTGGCAATTAATATCTTCATGATATTACATTAATCTTAACCTTTAAGTTGCATAACGCAGTAGACTTGCTTGGTTGCTTCTTTTGAGAGTGGTTTAAAAATATACCATGTATGTATCAAGGAATGGTAGTTCCTTTGATGAGATTTTGGTGAAATACTGAGGCGAATATCTATTTCTGTTGTGCTGCTTGGTCACGTTCATCTGCTTCTTTGATCGTTCATTTCTTAGTTAATGAAATGTTTTTTTTTTTATATTTAAGAAAATCATTATAACCTGCAGTTTTGTGTGTTGATTCTGACATGCCTTCTTAAACTAATAGCCATTAGTAACTTTATCAAAGTTTGCTTTCTTGGGGATTAATTTATTATGAAATTTCCATGTAGCTTTAGATATAAAATTGATCTCTTTTTTCAGTAGTGATAATTTGTTCATCTGTGTATGTTGGGAATGAAACCTTGTTGCTTTATTTCCTGATTTCTGTTATTTTTTCTCACCTCTGTTGGAATTGAATAATCAGGTGGTTTTGGAGCTACAGGACGATGTGAAACTGACAACATCAGATGATCCTCCGGTTCTATTTGGCTGCTTAGACATGGACTTTGCACAGAAGGTTTAGTCCTCTTTTTGTTTATAAATGGATGTTGCTTGTCAAATGATTCGTCTAGTGATCATTGCTTTTAATTAACTAAATTAATTGTATAACTTAGTAAGCCTATGCTTGGACTAGCTTTTTTTGTAAGTTTTTTGGCTTTTTGGCTTTTTGGCTTTTTTTTTTGTAAAAAAGTAGATGTAAAAATATATAGAAAAAGCCAGCTGAGGCCAAATAAGTAGGCTTTTTTGGAGGCTTTTAAGCAAAAAGCTCCTAAAAAAGCTAGTCCAAACATAGGCTATGTGTTGCGACATGATAGACTTCCTTTCCCAAAATATATATATTTGTATGGGATGATGTGCTTTTCCCTTTGGACTGAAGAAAGTCTTAAATCTCAGCTATTTGTTGGCTTGTTGCTTGGCTAATGCCTTTTTCCACTGAGCTCTATCTGGTGCCATACTGTCCTTACAATTACAAAACTCTTACTGCCTTTCCTCGTTGCTTCATTCTATGGTCTTTTGGGCTTCCTCAAGTCATTGTAATCCCTTCGACTTGAATTGCAGCATTCCTTCTTTGCTGGGGCACTCATCGGTCAATCTTGCACGCATCGTTTTTCAGTTGATCTTTCTTACTTTCGTCTGTACTTAAGTTGTGACTTGTGATGCATATAGGACTTTGAATAATCACTTAGGAAAACACTATTAGGAGCAAATTTATCTGTAAAATTGAAGAAGCTGAAAATTGGGGAAATGTACAAAATTTCGAAGACAAATAAATAGAATCTAAGCATAGATTGAAAAAAACTCAATAAAGCTAGGGACAGATGATTTAATTCTGACTATAATGCAAATAACAAGAGGACAAGGCTGTGTACTGGAGCTTTAATGTTTTACACCCACAGGCAAGTGCCATCTCAGGCAAATGAAACTTCTTTTCTCATTCCCAAATATTTTTTTCACCTTTCCATGGGACTTCCAGTTGTTGAGATTACATGTTGGACACAATGGATACATTTCATCTTTAAGGAAAGGAAGGAGAGTTAGAGCAGGCTTAAATCTCTTGCAAAGTGTTCCATGAATATCACCTGGGGAGATGTAATTCTCTCTCTTTTGTTTCTTATGCCACAGCATTTGGCTGTCCTTGCGTGACAATTTTGATTCACAATTTTGATTCTTTCATTTCATCTTAACTGATAGGTTTGAGAACTAACAGTCTAACAGGTGGGTTGAAACTGATGCTAATTTTTTAAAATAACAATTGGATTAAAATGTCGAGGCATCGGTCTGATGGGTTCCACTATATGTTGGATACTTCCTTCCTAGTAACAGTAGGCATTTTGACACTTCTTACCATATCGCTTGTGTCCTAAACCCTAATGGTTGTGTGGACACGAAAGAGCCTCAAAAACACCTTCTATTTCTGAAGAAAAAATGTGTTGAACCATGACAATATGATGCCTTTTGCCTTTTGGTTCGCAGTAATGGGCCACATAACGAACTGTAACCCTTCCCCATACCTCCCATGAATCTCGAAACCAGGATGAAGGTGGGATTTGATCCCATATTTTTGACATGATTGCCTTGAGATTTTACCAACCAAGCTACCTGGCATCTTTTCTTGCTAATGAATCTACAATTTATAATAATAATAATAATAATAATAATAATATACCTCCTTTGTTTTTGGGGAGTGCACATATCTGCGTCAAACAAATACAACAATATATACGGTAGTTTTTTTTTTTCAATAAACTAGATTCAAGATGGCAAGCAAAAATAGTTACTTCCTTTGTCTAGTTTTTTGTGGAGTTACTGCTACCAGCATCCATCGTCCTTATCGCAGGACCACACTCATGCCTGTATCCACAAATTGTACCTTGAGTTTGGCATCTCAAGACATGTTCTAAAATATTAATGTTAATATGTTCATTAACATTAGCTTTCATGGTTATTAACTTATTACCAGTATGATAACAAATCTTGTCAAATATCTATATGGTCACGATTTTAACAACTTTTTATTTTGGTTTCTATTTTGTTTCTCTTGGCATTTTAGATAACATAAAAGAACAATTATGACCATAATAGTGCTACCGAAATTTGAGTTAAAAATTTCAATTGTAGGGTGAATTTTTTATGAGTGCTGCATCACATTGAGGGCAATAGCAGCTCGTTGTCATTGCTAGGACCTAATTTCTGGTGCTGTGGACCTGTGGTTCATTTCTCATATCATTTTAGAACACAATAATTATTTTTCTTATTGCCTTTATATGATGAATATATTGTTTTACACAAAGGATACGGCCATTTTCTGTTCAAGAAAAATGGAAGGAACTTAATTTAGGCATTTTGAGTCAGTAGAATTGATTTCAACAGTTTTTATGGGCATTAAAATTACTGTTGAATTGGGTTGGGCATTGTGTTGTCTACTCTTTAGCTGGTGGATGTTCATTGCTTTTCTGTACCTTAAACCACTGGGTATCTCTCTCCTCTTCCTTATTCTCACCCCTTTTTAAAAAGGTTTCTTGTCTGTTTTCTGATATCATTCCCTTTCCTAACATGTTTTTTTTGGGTAATTTTTCCTAACATGTTTGGACTGTTCATTTATTTTCTTTCAATTTTTAGTCAGGATTGCAATCCGGAAATCTTCTACGTTTTGCCGTTGATGATGGAGGATTGACTTTTGTGGATGGTAAACTGGAAAAGGCTGATCTGCAGTACCTTGGCAAGGCCAACCGTGCACGTGCTTTTGCAGATAGTTACTCAAAGGTTAGTTGATAGATGTAAATCTTACAACCATAGTTATCAGAATCTTACGATTCACGCTTCGGTTCACAATTCGATTCACGATTCATGCATAAATTGATACGAATCTATGATTGAATATATTATGTAATTGAATCGTGATGAATCTTACAATCAACGGTTTGATTCACGAGTCGATTCATATCCAACAAATCTTTAACTCCTATTTACCACTTTTGTTTTATTTTAAAAATACTATAATACAATTTAGTGCATTTATTGTAAAAATAAGATATAATTAGCATAATTTGTTGCTAGTGATTAGAGAACATAATATGAATAAGACAGATTCCATTCATGTAAAAAAATGTTAAAAAAACATTTTGTAAGTATTTGAAAGATGATAATAGCATTTTCAAAAAATTTCTATTGTTATTTTGGTAAACAATTATAGTTTAATACAATATGGGTTAGATCAACTAGACTCAGTAATTACATAATATTTTTTTATGTAATAAGCTCACAAGACATGTTTGAAAGTGTTTTATGTTTAATCTAAAGAGTTCTCACTCTTACTTATGTTATTTTACCCACCTTGAGATTTTTTAATTTATTTTATGAATTTCAAAAGAAAATATACTATAATTTCTGTAAAAAATCTTATAGTGGGTTAAATTTGAGCCAAAATTTCTTATTATGAAGGTAAATATTTTCCTAATTAGAATATGTAATCATGTTATTATTGTATAATTTGTGTCAATATTAATGTTATTTATTTTATTTCATATAGATTATACCAAGGATCATCCTTGAGTCCTGATCTCTTTGCCTTAGTTGTGGATGAATTGACTAAAAAATATTCAGGATGAGATTCCATGATATATGTTGTTTGTTGATGATATTGTCTTAGTGGATGAGATTAGGAGTGGGGTCAATGCTAAACTACAAATGTGGAGGGAAGCTTTGAAATTAAAAGGGTCTTGAGTAAGTACGAACAAAATTGAATATATGAAATATAATTTTAGCAGTAATACGAGCATTAATGGTGAAAAAGTAAATATTCAAAATCAAGAGATACCAAAGAGTGAATATTTTCGTTATCTATATTCGATTATTAACAAAGATGGAAAGATTGCAGATGATGTATACCATAGAATCAAAGTTGGTTGGCTCAAGTAAAAGAGTGCTTCCAGAGTTTTATGTGATTGATAGATACCTACAAGATTAAAAGAAAAATTTTATACAACATCTGTTAGACCAGCGATTTTATATGGGACAGAATGTTGGACTGCTAAAAAAGATAACATAAATAAGATGAGCGTTACAGAAATGAGAATGTTAAGGTAGATTTGTGGTAATACTAGAAAAGATAAAATTATGAATGAAAAGATTTGTAAAATGGTAGGGGTTGTATCAATTGAGAACAAGTTGAGAGAAAATAGATTAAGATGGTATGAACATATACAACGTACACCAGTTGATGCAGTAATAAGAAATAACAATAAAATCATGAGTAGTGAAAATACTAGGGTGAGGGGTAAACCTAAATTGACATGAAATATGGTATTAAGAAATGATATGAATCTATTAAAACTAACTGAAGATATAGCTCTTAACAAAGTAGAATGGCGTAAAAGGATTCATTTAGTCGACTCCAATTGATTGGAATAAAGGCTTGGTTTGGCTTGGTATGAGGTGCTTAACATTATATTTATACTTTATGCTGAATTTAAAATCAAAAATTTGATTCATGATTCGATTCATGATTTAACAACTATACGTACAACCCATTTAGTTGCTTCCACTTACCAATAACCTTTTCAAATTGGGAATCATGTTCCCCATAGAATACTGAAGAATGGTGGCATGCCCTTAATCCTTGTTTCTCTCTACTTCACTATCTAGGTGAACAGTGTATTCTACAAAAGGGTGATTCATCGGTGATTCATCACTTGCTTCATGCGAGATAGTCCTTGATTGCAGCCTTGTTAGATTCCACTGGGATTACTCCACTGGGGTGGTACATATTCCATTTTGCTTGTTTGATTTTAGTGGCCCTGGTTGGGCTACATGAGCAAACAGAAAAGTTACTCAAGAACAACTAAACAAATGTCCTGGTATGATATGGACACCTTCATGTCTGCTTATTAATATTAATCCCTCAAGCCCCTATTGATGACAGATGTAGGCAGGGGATTGAACTATTAATCCAGTCGGTCCTTTAATATTATGTTTGATACTCTAAAAAGTTGGAATGGATTGTTAGTCATCTTGGACTAGGAATCCCCCATAATGGGGGTGTTAGTATACCTTGCGGAGGGTGTCTTTGTTAATCCAGCCCAGAACCCATGGTCGTGTAATGACCGCACCGCCATGGTACTTTATATTAATAACAATTATACTCTTCTACTACATAACCTACATTAATGACAACTTAATGAGAAGCCAAACACAGTCCTATTTTAGGGTAAAATTGAAAATTTAATAATTTAATCCAATCCAACTCGTGCAAATTAAACATGATACTAACAATGCCATTATCTAATCTGGTGCAAATCAAAGTAAGTCTAGACAAGTGCCTTCACTGTTAATCCCTTCTTATTATCAATCTCAATCCTAATACAACCTTCTTTATAATCCCCCAAAATCTATTGCTGTTATCAAACAATGTCTATGCATATTCAAAGCTGCTCGTTAGCGATCTTTCCTTCTGCAGACCTATTCTCAACATGCCTTCTATTTTATGTTTCACTAATTTTGTGTGGTTTGTATTTATTACATAGAAGGCTGCTATGGATATATTAACTTTGCTGAGATGTTTTGCTCTTAGGTTGTGTTCCAGTACATGGTTCGTCATTCTCCCCTTCCAATTGAGGATCTCCTTACATCCATTAGCTCATCAAGTGACCGAGGGAATGGAACCTCTGACATGGAGATGGTTGGTTGATGATGGCTGTCAGTTAAGAATGGTAAATGTGCACACATATCTTTCCATGCCACACCATTTAATGAATTTTTTTAAACCATTATACCCATAAGCAAAATTACCCTCTACAGTATTTCTCTCCACACCCACCACTACCTTGTTGCCCCAACCACTCGCAGCCTTCTTACTGTGGAGCCTTTGCTTTCCCTCACTTTCCTAGCCCCACCACCATCAACCACAGCCACTAGCCCTCACAAATGGTCGATTTCGTACCAACACTGGTAAGTTTCTGTGGCTTACTTCTAAGACCCCATTCACAGTTGGTGAAGCTATAGATGATGAAAAAAAGGTGGCCAAACCATTGTAGCAGTTGAGAGAATTCGGTTTGATACAAATATTTGCCTGGAGAAGGCTACTTTCTCGGTTTTTTAAGAGTTTTGACACTATTGAAAATGTGATACAGAAGGATAAATATTTTGCTTTGGTTTGGAATCTCAATAGATATATGTATATAAGGTGTAGCTCTAAAGTATTTTCTGGCAACTTTTTTGGATTCTTAAATCCATGCTGGTTTTTGTTTGGCCATGATAACAGAGTGGATTGATGTAAAATAGAGAGTGGATTTGCTTGACGTAAAACAGATAGTGGATTTGTTTTTATCTTTTATTGAGTCTTTTTCATGGCTCGATAGAGAATTTGATAAGCCAATGATTTTTTTCTTATATTTTTTGCTCAATGCTGATCAAGTTCTTTGCATGCGTATCCCACTAGGGATGCCATGAACCATTTTCTAGTATTCACATCCAACTATCCTAGTTTATCCAAAGGAAAACTGTGGACCAACTATAGATAAAAAGAAACCATTTGACAGCTATAAAGAAAAGAAAAACCATTAGATTTTCTTGAAATATCACATTGCATTGTTTATGCGGTGCCAGTCAACATTATTATCTCATCTACTAAAGTACCAAAAAGAGTTAATATTGTCTCATTTAGAGTGTTTTTTGCTATGCCATTGAATGAGGTAAACATTGAGATATGATATTCTGACAGTACCAAATGACTGCCTATGAAGAAAAGTAAATGTAAGTGTTCCCCTTATAGTGACAAAAAAGGCAAAAACAAGAGGAAACAATGGGGAAAAATCAACAAAGGTATTGTAGATTGTTTTTTTTTTTTTTTTTTTTTAATTTTTCAAGATGTTTATTAATATTCACAGACTTGCACAATACTTTTATTATCTTACAGCACAACTTATGACAGCAAGCTAGTTTTGTAAACAAAAGTCACCTAATGACTTCAAATTCGATCCAAAAAAAAAAATGGCCTCCAAAAAATGTTAAATGAGGGTTCAAGATGCTAAAGTGGTTGGTTCACACCCGTCATGAACGCAGGCTAGAACATTTCGGTAGTCTCTTGAGATGGTGAACGAATCATAGACCTTTCCATTGCTGCTTTTCTTGTACTCAAACAGAAGCGACGAGTGGTTGAATGCTGTCAATTTCACAAATCCAAAGTCATAATCTTTGTATAGACTCCATGTGGTATTAATTTGGCTGAACTCTGACAAGTGGCTTCCTGCTCCACCGACGACAACATGGATTGTTCCATTCACGGTGCCAGAGTAGTGCGATCTTTCCGAGTTTACACATTGGTTCTACACCACAACATAAACAAAGAATGATGAGAGAGAGAGAGAGAGTCAAATTAATGATCACTTAGTTGTGCTGCAAAAGCAACCTTGATGCACAGTTTATACACGAAAATGAAATGATGGAGTTTTGCGTTTTTATTTTTATTGTTTAAGTTTGTTCTGCTTATAAGATTCAAGAGAGGAATTGGCTCCTGAAATTCTTGATATATAACTATTGCATTGTCAATGTCCTGGCAACCAACCATTTTTTTATCCTTTTTTTATTCTTTTTTCTTAAATTCTTTTTTCTAAAAAAGAATTTAATTCTTTTTTTAATTCATTTTTTTATCATTTTTTTATCCTTTATGTTTTACATTACTCCAACAGATAAAACTACATAACAAGAAAAAAGAACTAATACCTGATAAATGGGGCAAGTTCTTTCGTAATTATGAACATGACCGTAAAATGCAATGTCCACCTTGTACTTCTGCCAGAGCGACTGCAAGCTTTCCCTTCCCATGGGCTCTTCAAATGAGCCCTCCTCGCCGTACCATTTGTCAGAAGAATACCCAAGAACACGGTGAGCAGCAAAGATCAACCACGGTTGTTTTTGCCTATCTGCTGATGCAAGGCAACGTTCAATGAACCTGTACTGTTCAGAACCCTCCCTCCAGTCATGCTCTGTATCTGCTATGCAGAAGTGAAACATCCCATAATCTGTTGAGTACCTGTCAAGAAATATTGACAACTTAAAAGAGAAAGAATCTGAACATGGACTTGTAAAGATAAAGATTACTATAGTACCGCATATGAAGTGATGCTACTAAAAGTGAACTGATTGGACTTGATGGTCAAGGTTTGATAGAAGATGCCCTCCTTTCCATTTAGTAATTCAAAATTAAAAATATTAAAACCCGTGTAAAAAACACCTTACTGTGTAAACTTGCTAACTATTTCTCTTTAATTCAACTACCATAAGTGCTATCACGATTCACGAACTCTAGGGGAGCAATTTCACGAAGTTGCTTTAGTATCTAACATTGATAACCCAGTTGAAGATCTTTAATCCTGGTGCATGTTTATACTTCTGTGTAGATTCCATGGCATTATGGCAACTTTGGCTAAAACCCAATAATCATTAAATTACAGATATAACTAACAAAAGGGTATTACACTTTGCAATGGATACCACCTTCCAACTCTTACAGGCTTTAATGAGTCCAAACCCCAGATATTCTTCTGCTGAAAACAAAAGTTCTAGATTTTCTTGTTCATTTTTATCAAGATGTGGACATAAGCATAGAGATGGGCATTTGGGCGACGTTAAAATTGCAAATTCAGGATTGGTATAAAGTTTTGTTAAAGGAGGACAACTCCATTCGAAGTTCTTCAAGTCCTGCCCTATTTAGTTTGCCAGGTATTTTTCTAACCTTTATTTCCAAAAACTATAATTATTTAAATGTCATTTGAAGAACTTATTAGACGAATTTGCTAGAACTTAAATCTCATACTGAATCTTTTCTCAAGGTTTAACCAAACACAAGTTAGAAGAATCAGTATATTTACCAAAACTTAGCTCTATTCTCTGCAGGAACATAGAACATGGTCTCAGCTGGCACACCACATTCCCCACCTGAGTCTGTAGTGTCATAAAAGGATCCTGTCCCTGGCCAATCACGTTCATGATTGCCACTGCAAGACAAATCAAGATAGAGATGTTGCTAGCCTCATGGGATGATACATTGAATTTTAAATGTATATTTAGCAGCAATAAAGTATACTAACCTTGCAATCATATATGGCACAGTTGATGCAATGGGTTCCACCTGTGATGTGAATTGGTCCCACTGTGAGATATATCCATTCGAGTATGTTATATCTCCTATGTGAAAAACTATATCAATGTTCTTTAGGTCGTTGATAAGTTGGTCTGTAGTATTAAGTGAACCCGGTTGATAATCACTATACTCATTTGATCCATCACGCTCAGCCTGAAGGACAGGAGAAAATATGAAACTGTAAATATACTGAAAGACAACATATAAGTACTGAGATTGTCTAGTGAAAGAGCCCACTTAAGGAAAGGTTCTGCATGCAAACCAGAGAGATCTAGGTGGGTTCTCCACAGCCCTAACACTATTTTAGCATACCATTTTTTCCCATTTAATTGAGGAACTGCAAAAAAGGTATAGTCCAAGATCATATGTAACCCCTAACAGAACAATGATTTAAACCGTTCTTTCTGCTCTTGACAGGACAATCATAAATTGTTTAGCCACTAGCCTCAACATTATATAATTATAGGGCAATGAAGGATGAACGCAACATGAGTTTAATTTAACTATGCAATGGACATAATATGCTTCCAAGGTTTATGCATTAAGTATTAATCTCTGCATAAATTTCCCTTGAGATGCTACGCCCTTAGCACGTGCTCTAATACAATATTTAATTAGAAGTCTGGTGCAAAGGTTACATTTTTGTTTTTCCTTTTCCTTTCTGTTTTGGTTGGCAAGGGGTTTTGAGTTACACATTTACATTTTCATCAATAATAATTTCCATACGAATCAAGATGGTTTATACTACCTTCCCCATGTCACCAAATATTATAACACGCTGTAATGAGTCTTGGCCCGGATATGGGGATGATTTGAATGAATACATCTTGCTCCAGATATATGAACCATTGGCTAATAGATGACCTATCTTGTAAGTATACCTGGAAGAATTGTCATCACAATGTCAAATATTACCGAAGAATCTGCATATATACTTCCCAATATGTTTATGCTGGATGAAGTAGTTCTTTGAGATACATACATAGAGTTTGGCCACAAATCCTTTAAGAAACTGGTGTGTATGAAACCAGGATCACGCCAGCCAACTGTCCGTGCAGGTGAGCCTGCAGGCAATAAAGGAACTTTATAGTCCTAAGGCCTACACCAAATAGGTGCAATGCACAGGGGAAAAAAGCATGAAATGTAACTCTGCAAAGTGATTAGAGCTAAGGCTATTTCTCTAGTGAAAAATAAGCAGATTAGATTGAACAAGTTAAGAAAGAGAAATGAACAGCCAACTAACAAGGTATGATTGCTGACTCAAATCATGACTTGGATTTTCCATAACAAGATGTTCAAAGAAGGTAATGGAGATCCATCAGCCGCCTCAAATAAAGAGGGGTTTAAGCTTTGAAACGAAGTCATGGGGAAATCACAAAACTTGTCAGATTATCACAAAGTTGCAATAAAGCATACAAGACAACAGTTTTGGGAGACAAGACAGGGATATGTGCTTTGAATGTTGAGGGGTTCAGTAAGAAACAAACTCAAAAAAGTTTGAGATGTGATTATGCATTGTAAGCTCCCACAGGGAAGCTCAGAACGTTATAGAGTTGTGGAGTTGTGATAGAATGGGAAAGGGAAGAAGAAAATACACAAGGGGCCACAACCCCTTATTCGTTAGCTTAATTATTTAACTTAAAGAAAGCTTGTAAACTCTTCCGATCCAGCATAACTACTCAATTGAACTCAAATCCCATCGCTAAAGCTAGTACAAAGCCCTAATGAAATAAAATAAAGCAGCATTTTCTAAAACTAGAAGATTCATAATGATACTAATAACTTAAAACTGTTGATGAATTCATCATCTTCTCGCGATGCCCATATCAACTTGACTACATAATAAGGTCGAGGGCTGACCAGAATTACAACTAGATGTAAGAGAATATAACTAGTCAATTAGATTGAGAATGTTATGGTTACATTGCATGCTTAGCACACAAAGTTTCATAGCAACACCATAAGCTAATGAAATGAATCATACCACACATGCTGTTCCGGTGAAATGTCAATGTGCCAGCAGGTGAGCGCCTTCGAAGATCTCCCCTTAAACCCCACTCAACAAAAGGGATGGCTTCGTCTATGTTATAGCCACTTGTCCAGGTTACTGTCATCTGCAAAGCAATGAAAGATGTTGAGAATACTGCTTAGATGTACATTAAGAAAGTCCAAGACAGGCACAAAACTCATAACATAGAACATTACACCAATACATCTTCTCAGAAATTTTAGGATGTTTAGCAATTACATTAAAGCACTGCCATTAAGTAGGTATTGTGGATCAAGCGCTTACCATCCCACCAAAACCCGCAGGTGGTGGTGAAGGCGCAACTTTATTTCCTTAAAAGGTACAGCGCCAAGCGCCACAAGTCGACTGCGACTCGACCCAAACCCGGGCCTCCGCCACAGTAGGATGTTGGCCCAAACCCAGGCCAACAATCCCCCCAGCACCTACCGCACAACCCGCAAGACACAGGGCCTTCCACGATGGGGAATCAAACTTGAGACCTCGCTCTGATACCAATTGTTAGATCTAGGCAACCCGAGAGGGGGGATGAATTGGGTCTTTAAAAAAAATTTAAAAAACTTTTTCAGAAATCTTTTAATATTACAATAAAACAAAATATGTAATTAAATAATCAATGCAAATATTAAAAGATGAGGAATAGAGAAATAGAACCAAACAACAGCAATTTATAGTGGTTCAGCTTCACCCTAATCTACATTCACTCCTCAAGATCTCCCTTGAGTTTTTTCACTATTCAGAATACTTCCGAGCGTATTTAAAACATTTACAAAGCTTCAAGATTCCACTTGAGCTATCTGAATGTTTACGGGCGCATTCACAAGCATGTTATAGTTTCAAGAAGATCCTATGAAAACAAGCCCCTGTTTTCTTCTAATCTCTCTTGAACTCTTCTTTGATGAGTTTCACTCA
>JAULJZ010000023.1:10365423-10398424 GCA_032270985.1 Heliamphora pulchella
TACGCCCTATGGAAGAAGTTAGAAAACATGTATCAGGCCAAGACCGCTCGAAACAAAGCCCTTTTGATGAAGCGGCTGGTGAATATGAAGCTAAAGAGCAGAACCTCTGTAGCCGAGCACACCAGTGAGTTTCAGAACCTGGTGAATCAGTTTGACTCTACCGAATTTAATGTTAGCGATGAAATGCAAGTCCTACTACTGCTCAGTTCGTTGCCAGACAATTGAGAGACACTGGTGGTCTCCCACGGCAACTCAGCTCCAAATGGAACGCTTACCATGTCAATGGTAAGAAACGATCTTTTTAGTGAGGAAGTCAGAAGAAAAGAAGCAGGCATGGATCAATCACATACCCTTGTCACTGAAAACAGAGGAAGACCTCAAGGAAATGCTAGAGGCAGAAGTGGAGGTAGAAGCAGGGGGAAAAACAGAGGACAGTCTTAGTCTCGTGAGAAATCTAGTGACAACAGAAACCAACAGAAAGGTAAATATAAATGTTATTACTGTGGTATTCCTGGACATGTAAAGAAATATTGTAGAAAATTACAAACAGATCAAGGGCAAAGTAACAACCAGTCAAAGAATGAAGAAGGTGAAACCTTAATCACCCATATAGGAGAAGTAGCACTTTTTTCAGTCGTTGAAGAGACGTGTCTCCACGTTGCAACCCAAGATATCGAATGGGTGGTAGACACAGCAGCATCATACCACGCCACTCCCCACGATGATTTCTTCACTTCGTACAAAGCTGTTAACTTTGGTACAGTGAGGATGGGCAACACCAGTTTCTCAAAGATTGTAGGAATTGGCGATGTTCAGATCAAGACTAATGTTGGTTGCACCATGGTATTGAAGGATGTTCGACATGTGCCCGACCTTCGACTCAATCTCATTTCTGGGACAACTCTTGATCGACAGGGCTACGAAAACTACTTTGGTAATGGCAAGTGGAAGCTAGTAAAAGGAACCATGATTGTCGCTCGAGGACACATGTATAGCACATTGTACAAAACTCAGGTGGAAGTTATTTCCGATAGCCTCAATGCAGTTGAAGACGAGGCATCACCGAATTTGTGGCATAAGAGACTCGGACATATAGGAGAAAAAGGGTTACCCTCACTAGCAAAGAAGGCACTTATCCCAATGCCCAAGGTACTCAACTTAACCCTTGTGTTCATTGTTTATTTAGAAAACATCATAGAGTTTCATTTAGTTCCTCTACCAAGAGAAGATCAGAGTTGTTAAGTCTGGTACACTCTGATATTTGTGGTCCCATGGAAGTAGAAAGTTTAGGCGGTAACAAATATTTTTTAACATTTATTGACAATGCTTCACGAAAAGTATGGGTTTATTTTTTGAGAACTACGGACCAGGTACTTGAGAATTTCAAGATATTCCATGCCATAGTGGAAAGAGAAACAGGAAAGAAGGTGAAATGTCTCCAATCTAACAACGGAGGCGAGTACACCTCAAGGGAGTTTGAGGCATACTGCTCCGATCGCGATATCCGACATGAGAAGACGGTCCCATGTACCTCACAACACAATGGTGTAACCGAGAGAATGAATCGAACCATCATGGAAAGAGTTAGAAGCATGCTCAGTCTGGCTAAGCTGCCTAAGCCATTTTGGGGTGAAGCTGTTCGCGCTGCCTGCTACCTCATCAACAGATCACCATCAATCCCATTGCAGTTTGAAATTTCAGAAAAGCTGTGGTCTGGTAAAAATCCTTCCTACTCTCATCTGAGAGTGTTTGGGTGTAAGGCATTTGCACATGTATCCAAGGAACAAAGACAGAAACTTGACATGAAATCAACTCCATGTATTTTCATCGGCTATGGAGATAAAGAATTTCGATACAAGTTATGGGATCCAGTAACACAGAGCTTGTGAAACACAAAGCTCGGTTATTACTGTGAAACACAAAGCTCGGTTATTACTTTATGGCAGCGGAAAGCTTGTGAAACACAAAGCTCGGTTAGTCGTCAAAAGATTTCAATAGAAAAAAGACATCGACTTTGACGAAATCTTCTCACCAATAGTGAAGATGACTTCAATTCGAGTCTTACTTGGATTGGCAGCATGTTTGAATCTAGAACTTGAACAGATGGATGTCAAGACAGCTTTCCTTCGTGGAGATTTATATGAAAAAATCTACATGGAACAACCTAAAGGCTTTGAAGTTCAAGGGAAAGAGCACTTAGTCTGCAAGTTGAAAAAGAGTCTCTATGGGCTAAAACAAGCACCAAGACAGTGGTACAAGAAGTTTGACTCATTCATGATGGGTCATGGGTACAACCGAACTATTGCAGACCAATGCGTATATGTTAAGCGTTTTTTCGATGGAAACTTTATTACTCTCTTACTCTTTGTCAACGACATGTTGATTGTTAGACAGAATGCAAGTAGGATTAGTAAGTTGAAGCAAGAACTGTCTAAGACCTTTGATATGAAAGATCTAGGCCTAGCTCAGTAGATTTTGGCCATGAAGATTATTCGTGATAGAAAAGCCAAGAAACTATGGTTATCACAAGAAAAGTATGTTGAACGAGTGCTTGAAAGGTTCAACATGAGAGATGCCAAGCCAGTCAATACTCCACTGGCAAATCACTTTAAGCTGAGCAAGCGATCATGTCCCTCTTCGAGGAAAGAGATGGAAGAAATGGATGCAATCCCATATTTTTCAGCAGTTGGTAGTCTCATGTATGTAATGGTATGTACGAGACCAGACATTGCTTACGCTGTGGGCGTTGTGAGCAGATATCTTTCCAATCCAGGTAAAAACCATTGGGAAGAAGTTAAGTGGATTCTCAGGTACTTAAAGGGTACATCGAAACTATGCTTGTGTTTCGGAGGAGCTGAACTAGTCTTGGAAGGCTATACAGATTCTGATATGGCAAGTGATCTTGATGGTAGAAAGTTTACTTCGGGATTTCTTTTCACTTTTGTAGGGGGAGCAGTCTCATGGCAATCAAAATTGCAGAAGTGCGTTGCTTTATCTACAACAGAAGCAGAGTATATAGCAGCAGCGGAAGCTGGCAAAGAAATGTTGTGGTTGAAGCAGTTTCTCCAAGAAGTCGGTGTCAGACAAAAAGAATACAAGGTACATTGTGACAGTCAGAGTGCTCTGGATTTGAGCAAGAATTCAATGTATCATGCCCGCATAAAGTATATTGACATTCGCTGTCATTGGATACGCGAGGTAATAAAAAAGCAATTGCTAAAGCTTGTGAAGATCCATACAAACGAGAACCCAGCAGACATGTTGACGAAAGTAGTTACTCGTGAGAAGCTTAAGCTATGTCAAGACATAGCCAAGATGGACGCTACATGAAGAATGGTTGATTGCATTCTCCTCTTATGGGTGTGGAGGGGGAGAATTGTTGAAAAATTCACACCCGAATCTTTGACATTGGGAGTAGCTAGATTTGCAACTGCAAATCTTGATAGCAGCAAATCTGGAAAAGTCTTAAAGGGTGGGCTGTTAAGCCACCCATGGCAGGAAAAGTCATAAAAGGTAGCTGAAGCATTAACCATCAAATTTTCAGTGCATTTTTGTCAAAGATTAGCCACCCAATTTTCTAGATTTGTTTTTTTTGATCTACTATAAATGCTATGTGAGTGTGTGGAATAAGATAGAGAGCGAAGTGGAAAAGTGAAAGATAGAATGAATAGAGAGAAGACAGTAGAGATATTGAGAGTTGAGTAGAGATATAATTCCTCCTATGTTGTATTTTTCAATCATATTGTTATTTGGTCTCTCCGTGGAAGTAGAATACATATCCGAACCACGTAAATATTGTGTCTTTTATTCTTGTGCTTATTTAGTGTGCTTGATCGATCCTAACAATAATAAGTAAATTGGTAGACACTAGACAAGAGAGAATGACAATAATCTAAATTTGTTTTAGATGAGAATTCACACCAAATGGAAGCAATATGATCATTAATATTTGTAATAGATGAATCTATTTGAAAGAAATATTCATAGTGTTAATTGCTATAATTGTAGCATTTTTCACCATCAATATAAATATTTTTTACAGTGCTCTAGAAGTGCTTTTATACAAAGGGTTAAACAATCATCATAGCTTCCAAACTCGTAATTCTTGCAAGCATAACCATGCCCGGAGGTCATATTTCATGCTTTTCGTTAAAATCATTTTATTACAAAATACTGTTACTGCTCCTATGGTCATAATCTAAAATTTTGAAAATATATATTGAAGAGTTGAGCAAAATCAACAGCATTAGTAGACGAAACTAGGTCCCGTTTGGATAAATAGTTTATTAGCTTATTTGACTTATAAATAGTTAAATAAGTAATTTCGTTTAATTTGCTAAATAAGTAAGATTTAAACCAATAAACAAATAAGTCAAATAAATAACTTTTAAGCAAGACTTAAGCCAAACATTATTGTTTATTTAAACAAATAAGCAAAAATAAGCCAAATAAACAAAAATAAGCAAATAAAGAAATAAGTAAATAAGTTACTTAAAAGTCAAATTAGCAAAACGAACTTGCGTATTTCTATTTTTGTTTATTTTACAATAAGCAAATAAGCAAATAAACTATTTACTCAAATGGGACCTATATATAATGTCAAGTTTTGAATTAAAGTCTATGCAAAAAGAATTATTAAGCATCAAGAATATGCGAAACGCAGTGAATATGATGACTTCCGAATAAGGAAAACTTAATGAATATGATGACATCAATAATAAGCAAAAGTACTTAATGGAAAAGTTTTCGATAGTGAGCATTAAATGAAGTAATAAATGGAAGATGGTTGAGGGAAGCACTCGTTCGGCTCATGGGTTGGAATTGGGAAAATTATTAGATACTTCTAGAGTATTTTGTAGGCTATCGCGTGGTATTTTTAGTAAATAAATAATCGCAATTTATATAATCTGAGTTGTCTTTTATCTTTTAATCACTCAACAAATCTGAGTCATAATGTTCTTATCGTAAAATTTGTCGTTATTATATTAAATAGAAGTACTACGTAGACTTGTCACGTAGTACTCTCCAATAATTACTCTTGGAATTGTTGATTCGTCCGGCTTATGGGTTAGAATTGTTGGTTCATGAGTTTTTGGTGCGGGATGACAGTATAAAGTAATTAAATTTTAATTATTTTAAAATTTATAACCAAATCTTTTCAATAATATTGTAAAATGTATATTAGAAGCTCTTCTTAAATTTTTACAAATCACTCTTTAAATTACTCCAATTTTTTACTCTATGATATTCTAAGGGGTTTAAATAAAATCTAAAAGAAAATATAATAATTTAACCTATCACTAAGTTTTAAAAACATACAAATGCTAACAATTTCATTTTGGGCGTGTATCACTCTGAAAAATATTTTTAATTATAATAATTATAATTAAACTTTATAATTTTTAAAATAATGAACCTAAAAAGTTAATAAAAAATTAAGTTGACTAAATGCAAGTATATTGAGAATTTAACTTATGACTAATTACCCATTTATAAAATTACTTTTGATTTTTATGAAAGTATATTGTATTAAATGATAGTTTTGTAAAAAAAAAAGTGTGAAAATTATTTCCCAATATAATTTAAGTAACCAAAATATGTACATCTATCTATTATATTACAATAAAATATTATTATATTTATAAGTAAAAAGTCTTAACCTAATTTCAATTATTTGACTTCAATAATAATGCATGTCATTAGGTGATCTGCCTCAATTAATTATACTTAAATTTATATTAAAATAAATTTAAAATATTCTTGAATATCTACTAATTTGAAAATAATTCATTACTGTGTCTTAAAATATGGAAGTAAATTCAATTAGAATTGGAAATATACACTAATTAGGAAATAAATATTTCGTATAATTATATGAATGCTTTGGAAATGTAATACCATCTTTAAATTGGAAAAAAAATACTCCATATTAAACATTTCAAAAATCCTAATCTAATTTTAGTATTTTTTTTAAAAGAGTAGTTCAATAGTAACACGGTCATTATGCGATTGACCGAAATTAATTATACTTAAATCTATGCTAAAATGAATTGATAAGATATTATTAATTTTTAAAATTTTTAATTTCAATAATAATACATGTCGTAATGTGATTGGTCTAACTAATTATATTTAAATTTATGCTAAAGAAGTTTAAAATATTATTGGATACCTACTAATTTGAGAATAATTCATTAATTTGCTTTAAAGTATAGGGGTAAATTCAATTATAATTGAGAAATATATACTTCATATAATTATACGAATGATTTGAAAATATCAATACCAATGATTTTTAAACTGGGAAACATATATTTCTTATCGAACATTTTGAAAGCCTTAATCTAGTTTTTGCAATTTTTAGAATTCTTAACTTCAACAGTAAAGCATGTCATCATATTATAGGTCTAAACTAATTATACGTAAAATTTATTTTAAAATAAATTTATAATATATATTATGAAATTCTAGTAACTTGAAAATAATTCATTAATTTGCGGCGTATGTAACTTCAACTGTAATTGGAATTAAAGATTAATTGGAAAACATATCTTTCATATAATTATATGAATGATTCAACAATGTTAATACTAATTATCTTTAAATTAGAAAATATACATTCCATATCAATCATTTTGTTGTAACTAGGAATTCAATGCATATAGAAAAAATCATTATGTGTTTGCCTTCAAACTGTTTGTTTGTATGTTTGTTTGTATTTTTTTTAAAAAAAATAAGAATGAATTATAAATTATGCTTACATATTATAACTAGAAATTCATTCAAACACGAAACTTTCAATTAATATTTTATATAGTGATATAGAAATAAAAACATAAATTTCCATTATTACATTCATTGAATATGGCTTAAATATTTATATTTACAGCTCTCTTTCGCACATGGGCAAATCTTATTGAATTGAAGGACGTATATTGTACTAAGAACAAACACACATGGGATGAAATATTGTTATAAGTAAAAAATGAGATACTATAATTTATTTTAAAAAAAATAAAAAATAATAATTTAAAAAATTACACATTGTGATGAAGGCCATAATTTTAATGCATTAAAAAACTATATATAAAATGTTAAATGTCAACACATTTTTTAATTCAAATATATATTCTTAATTTTTTTTATACAATTCCCATAAATAACACAGGTTAACTACTAATATATACATATATATTACTAATTTCTCCCATAGTCACATGCCATCGCAAATTTGGTAAAATCTCCCAAAACTTTGTGCTGTTCGTCAAACTGTCGTTGAAATGGAAAAACTAAACAAATATTTCACGAAAAAACACAACAATAAGCGGCCATTGTAATAAAAACATGTTTTATTCTTCTCGACTTTCAACTAATATCAACAAAAAACATCAAATTATGGATCCTTCAAAATCAGAGGAGAGAGGGGGTCGTAGAGGAGAGATGGACCCTCAATGCGCAAAACCGTTAGCATGCCGAGATCAAAGGAAATGCCGGTCATCTCAACAAAGTCAAAGTGAAAAATGTAGGTGATGTCCCAACACCTCTCGGCAAAAGCTTGAATGAGAGTCACGGATAACTTAGAGAAGAGGGGTGGCGGGGGGAGGGAGGGAGGCTCAACTAATTACAAAGGCTTTAATACTACCGAACTGAATTGGCATTAACTATCCGCACAGACACTTTTACAGAATCATGATTCCTTCGTATTGTAAAGATTTTCATGCTTGGGGAAGAGGGTGGAAAGCTGCTTCTCCAACTCTACCAGACTAAAATAACGAGGCAAAGCAACCAAAAAAACATTAAAAAAAAAAAGAACATTTAAAAAATAAATTTAGTAAAGTGCATATAAGCAATAATGTCATCACAGAGCAAGAAAGCAAATAGATGTTAATATTGACTTACATCTCGTATTTGCGAAAAGCTTCATTGCGTTTTGCTAAGTAAATGTCACTATCCTTGGGAAAATTGTTTGGAGTAGAACCTGAAGAAGTGATATAGGAGAATTGGATAACTACATAGTCAATTGACAGATATTAATCATAAAATTAGTGGTAAGCCGAAAAAGTAGAGCCAAAAGATGTCACACAACAAAGATGCCATCTAGCTAACTATGTTGAAGGTTTGACCTGCAAATTCAGAATTTATTCCATTGGAGGGTAGCCCTGAATTTGCACCATTGGAGGGTAGCCTTTCGGGTGCGGATATGTGTCCAAATGCCAAATTCATCTAATTCTCATATCAAATACACTGAAACATCACAAAATACTCATTCTTTAAAGAAAATAGTATTTATAAAATTCCTTTGAAAATTTCATACATAATATCAAAATTTATATATAGTTCTATAGTAAACCTGAATTACTCTATATGCTTTATATAGGTGAATGTCTAAGTAAAAATATCAAATAAATATTTTATACCTTTTATCTGATGTTGATGAATACTCTATATGTTTAGAAGAGTCCGTGTAACATAGAAACTAGTAAGCTATGTGCCTATCAATGAATTTGAAATTGGGGAGGGGGAAGAACTATGAGAACAATTTCAAAGATGATGCACAAGTATGGGTACAATAACATTAAGTAGATTAGACTTCCCAAACCAAAGAATAAATTAAAAAAAAAAAAGGAACCAAATATGATTATAGACAATATATCGCACAGTAGAATATTCCTCAATAGAATTTCTGCTACCTAAGAATTTTCCAACATGGTAAGTTACATCATGGAAAGAAGTTAGAATTTCTGCTACCTAAGAATTTTCCAACATAGTAAGTTGCATCATGGAAAGAAGTTAGTATTTTATAGTATAGTCATTCTATCCAATCTAAACATATGACTATGTGAGACAAGAAAGAAGAACTATGATAAGTGTAACTAAAGTCAGGAAGGAGAGTCGCAAATATCTCTCAAAGTTATGTATATAGTGGGTCTCCAATGGGTGCACTAGGAGGTTCCAGGATCGGTAGTGATGCCACCTAGGTATCGAATTTGACTGCTATTGGAGAACCAATGTGGGTGCAAACCTGGACCTCAATAATTAGTTAATCAACCAATCAACCACAAAATTGGCAACCAAGAATAGTAAATAAAACAATGCTGGAAATTGTTTAGACATGCAACAAACCTTAGTTATGTACTTTTGTAATTCGTAAATCAACTTCAAAATAACATAACCATCCAAAATGTTAACCAGAGAACAAAATAAAAGAATTAAACACCAGAATTAAAAGTACATAGAAGTTAGTTAAGAAAATTAGGAAACCCGTCATACTTAAGGGCTGTGATATGTGAACAGTGAATGACATGTGCAAGAGGGAACAAGATATTTAGAGTTGGCATAGTATGGTTGATCGGAACATTGGGCCCCATATACAATTTTATTTTAATAATTTAGTGATTAGTTTTATTTGGATTATCTTTTTAATGGGAAATTTATTTTATTTTCTTTTACTTTACGATTCTAGTTTATCTTTTAGTTAAGATTTTTTTTATTTCCTTTTCAGTTAAGATTCTAGTTTCGTTTTTGAATTAGGGTTTTAAGTTTATAAATAAGAGACCCTCTTGATGCATCATGGAGAGCTGATTCATAAAAAGTTTAGTTGCCTTCTACATGGGTTATGACCATTTTGCGCTACTTTTTTCCCATCTCTCATCCCTCCACATGCTGCATCATTTTGGTATCAGAGTTTAGGCCCGAGATCACATCTCTCTCTCTCTCTCTCACTGCAAACAACTCTGACCGAACTCTCGCCGAAACCTTACCGATTTGACACTATTCCAATCGCCACTCCATCACAACCTAGATTTGGCAACGCTACATTGCATCGTTGATCGCCCACATCCACGCTAGAAAACACAACAGAGATCTGTCCAATCCACCATTGACCATTGCCGCAACCACCCGAAGCATCATCACGATTTGTCACAGCCATACCAAACGTCGTTGATTGCCCTCGCCCAAGTCAAATTTGCGTCGAACCTGCCTAAATAGTACATCCTGAAAGCCTTTGCTTCTTTGTCTCTATCTGCCTCTCCCTCTGTTAAAACCCTAGTTATATCTCCCTCTCTCACGCTGCGAACAAGTGGCGAGGAAGAAAAGCCCTCAATCCGTGACCCAAAACCGAACCAACTCATGCCCGACCCATCCTTTACCTATTTTGCATTCCTATTTTACCCCACTAGCCCAACCCAATAACCCTCAACCAGCCCAAAGAAGAAACCACACCAACCTAACCCAGCCCAAAGATTTTTAAAAACCCAACCCAAGCCGAAAACCCAAGACCCTAGCTCAAAAAAAAAAAAAAACTAGCAAAAAAGAAAAACAAAAGCAGTCTTGCCCCTGAAAAAAAAACCTGCTCCCCCAAAAAAAGAACCTTTATTCAATGGAGTGGAGGCGCATCAATAATTTTCAAATACCTTTCTTCAGTGCGCCAACAAAGGTTGTAAAATTGTCATCGATGGAAAAATCCAATAAATGTGGTATCTGAATCAGGCATCACGAGGATGAAACAATCCTTCTAAACCACACCTGCAACCTTATCAATTATTTTGGACTAATAACACTTATCTTTTATGTCTCCCAAAACTGTATGGATCCTCTTCATATAGGTGATTATTTTGATGAGATTTGGTATGATGTCATGCCCATGGATATTTCAAATGTGTTACTTGTACATCCATGTGTTACTTGTACATCCATGGATAGATGATTTTAATGCCACTTATGATACGAAAGATAACACAATTATATTAATATAATGGAAAAAAGTAGTTTGCTGGAGCCTGCAAAAAAGAATTGAATGTCAACTTATGGGTCTCACCCTTCAACGATTACAGCAGCATTGCCCCATTTTGCATCAAGGCGCATATGATTTTGCTCCATCTCAGAAGTTAAATAATCGTATTTCTCCTCAAGCCATTAAAAGGCTAGAAATTTTCGTGCCAAGAAGAGGTTCATCAAATGAAGAGTACACCAACAAAAGACTCCACTAATACAGAACATAATGATTTTGTTAGAGTATATCAAGTTTATTTCTTCTATTTAACATGGTAGTTTTGAAATTCTTTATGCGTGATTCATATATATATATATGTTGTGGGGTGTAGACGCTATTTCGAGTCTCTTAATTCTCACTCTAATTCTCAATTAAAATATTTATGTCGTTCTACCTTCTTCTCTCCCATCAACTCTAAATCACATTTTTACAATTCAACTTAGTATTAGAGCATCTGATCTAATCCTAGAAGAGCTGTAAAACTCCAAAACTCGCTGCGCAGTGAAAAACGACATGTTGGCGTCATCATCTAAACGATGACATCAGCGTGACATCAGCATCGGTACGGCCAATGATGAACACCACTCCTTTGGTTCAGATTGTCATGATTTACTGGTCCTCTTGGTGATTTTTTCATATTTTTTTGTAATTGTTTGGTGTGTTCCTCGATTTTTTGAAGACTTTTGGAATTTTCAGAACCCTAGCCCTTCGATCTAATCTTCGCGACCTTGATCGTGATTTTCGATAGTCAAGATCCATTCTATAGGTGCCGACACTCGGGTTCTTGTCATATTTATGCTTGTTTGGTGATTATTGAAGGTTTCTAATTAATTTTTGGTTGTTTTGAATGTAGGCGCTATGTTCTTGCTTCGGCGCTACTCTTCTTGCTTCGATCTGTTCTTCTCTAGTTTTGGTTCTTCTCTTGGTGTTTGTCACTTGCTGAGGCCGAACTCACTGGTTGGTCGATTATTTTTGGTGTTTTGAAGATTTTCGAAACCTTAGTTTTTGAATCTGACAATTGCGACTTCAATTCTGATTTTAGATGGTTGATTATCATAGGTGTCGACACACTCGGTGGTATAGGTGCTGACACACTTGGTGGTGCTTCAATTTGGTGTTGATTTGATGGTTCGACGTTGATTTGAGTATCTAAGTGGATTTCGATGTTAGAACACCGAAACCCTAGTTCTCAATCTTTAAATTAAGGCATCCCAAGTTGTTTTCAATCATGGATATCCATTCTAGAAGTGCCGATTCATTCTATAAAGGTCTGATTTGTGGATGATTTGGTGGTTCTTGGTGTTTGGGTTCATCTTTAAACCATTGCACAGTTCAGCGCTTCTTTGTTTGTTCTTCGGTTGGTTGTTTTGGTATAGATCTAATTGTTTTGGTTCTTTTCGGCTCTTGCGTGGTTTGTTTTGTTTTTCTACTGGTTTTTAGCAGCCCCTTCCTGTCTTCTCTCTTCCATGGTTCATTTTTGCACTGTTGAGTTATCTTGATCACATTTGGTTTCGTCCTTTGGACTTGTTTAGTGTGTTTGGATTTGGTTTCCTCTCCTCTACTTTGATTTAATATGGCTAAAGTAAAGACTTCTTCTGTTTCTCATAATGCTCTTCATATTCAGCTTAGCGAGATTGTTCGGATTTTGTGTGATGTTCTGCCTTCCTTTTCTACTACTACTTTAGCTAATTCAGATAATATTGCATGTGCGGCTCTTACCTTTTCATCTTGGATCATCGATTCAAGTACGAGTTCTCATACGTTTGGTAATTCGTCTCTTTTCTCTTATTTGACTCCTATTAAGCATTATATAGTCTTAGTTGATGCCTCATCTCGACCTCTTCACAGGCAAGATGTCCTTCATCTCTCTCAGTCTTTGGCCTTACCTTTTAATCTTTATATTCCTAATTTTTCCTTTAACTTGTTGTCGGTTAGTCAATTCACTAAATCTCAACATCGCTAAATAACTTTTTGATACAGAAAACATTTTAGGATATTTTAATTTTGGTCATTACTTTAATTAATAAGTTTTTTTTGTGTGTGCCGTCTATTTTGGCACATATTTATATATTTTTAGTAGTCAAATTTGAGTTGATCTCAAATTTATCTTTTTGGAGATTTTCTATTAATTAGGAATTTATTAGGAATTTATCTTTTGAAAAATTTGCAATTAATTAGGAATTTGATAGAATTTAGTTTCCTTAATAGGTTGATTTTTTTATTTATAAATTTTTTTTACCATTATAAATAAGTTGTATTGGCCTTATGGTCATTCAGTGGTGATTGATTAATAAATATTAAGGAGCGTTTTCTCTTTTTCCAAATTCTTTGATATTTAATGTGAATTAACAAAAATTTTGATATCTTTAATTCTGGTATTCATAGAAAATCAACAGATTTAAAGAAGGTTCTTGCTTTCGGTATTCGTTCTCAAATTAACAGATTCAAGTTCTTATTTCTTTTTCTTTCTTTTACGTTTTTTGCTGCATCACTTTTTCTCATACTTATGTCTTTCAGGACCTCAAGACCAAGAAGATAATTGTTACGGGGCATGAAAAGAACGGGTTCTACTATCTTGACGTTGATTTTGGTTTATCCTTCCCATACTTCATCAGCTTTAAATGCTACCACCTCACCTATTCAGTGGCATTTTCTCTTAGGCCATCCTTCAGTGGCCAAGCTTAAGTTGGCCATCCCCAACTTACCTCGTGTCTAATTTTGAGTGTGAAGCATGCCAATTAGACAAACATCACCATGGTTTGTCTTTGTGCATGTTCTTGGTTTGAGTCCTTTGAAGTTATCCATACGGACATCTGGAGTTCTTCTCAAACTCCAAGTACTAGTAGATATTCTTATTTTGTTATCTTTGTTGATGACTACTCTCGTATGGCTCGACTCTTTTTGTTGAAACACCGGTCTGAATTGCCTCATGCTCTCTCTACATTCTATAATAAAATTTTTACTCAATTTGGAAAGCACATCAAAGTTATTCAATCTAATAATGCGTTAAAAAATATATGCAGTCTACTCTTACTTCCTTTTGTCTTAATCGTGATATTATTCATCAGACGACTTGTACTCACTCGTCACAACAAAATAGCATTGTTGAACGCAAGCACCGTCATCTGTTAAATATTGCTCGTATCTTATTGTTTCATACCCCAAGTACCAAGACACTTTTGGAGTGATGTTGTCCTTACTGCTTGTTATCCAACAAATCGCATGCCTTCCGTTGTTCTTGATCGTTAGTCCCTTTTTTCCTTGTTATATCCAACCTCTCCACCTTTTTTTCCCAATCCTCGTGTTTTTGGTTGTACTGTCTTTGTGCATGTTCTTGGTCCCAGTACTGATAAATCATCCCATCGGGCTCGTGTGTCTTTCTCGAATACTCTCGTACTCAAAAAGAATATCAATGTTATCATCCGGAGTCTCGACGATACTATATGAGTGCTGATGTGACCTTCTTTGAATCTACTCCATTCTTTACTTCCTCAGGTAATCACATTTCTTCTGACCTCATCTTTTGGCGTGAGGGGAGTCTTTCTCTTCTCTGAATCTTCCTCTTCCTATGTTACCCTTTTCCCCTTCTCACCCACATTTGCAAGTTTATCAGGGATCTCAAGTTAGGCCCATCATCTCGTATGGTCCGGACACTTTATCTTCTCCAGTAGAAGTTCCTAACTCCTCTGCTCCTAGTTCTGATGACTTACTGATTGCTTTGCGTCGAGGTAAACATACACGCACCCAACATCCTATGCTCACTTTGTGTCTTATGATCGGTTGTCATCTTCTCTTCATGCTTTTACTTCTACCTTATCGTCCATTTCTATTCATACTTCTTACATGCAGGCTATGTCTTTATCGGGCTAGAAACGTGCTATGGATGAGAAAATACATGCTCTTTATAAGAATCAAACTTGGAAGCTTACTACTCTCCCGCCTGAAAAGCATTCGGTGGGGCGTCGTTGGGTTTATATAGTCAAGTATCCTCCGGATGGTTCTGTTGAGCGTCTTAAGGCGCGTTTGGTTGCTAAGAGCTATACTCAGACATATGGTATTGATTATTTGGAAACTTTTTTCCATGTAACTCTCCTTAACTCAGTTTGGATCCTTTTATCCGTTGCTGTTAGTTGTTCTTGGCCATTGTATCAGCTTGACATTAACAATGCTTTTTTTTATGGTGACCTTCATGAGGAGGTCTATATGAATTGGTCTCATAAGCTATGTTGTGTCCGGTAGTGAGCACCTTGTTTGTCGCTTGCATAAGGCCATATATGGTCTGAAGCAATCACCTCGTACGTAGTTTGATTGCTTCCGTTTTGCTGTCATTGCTTATGGTTTTCGATGCTCTATATTTGATCATTCGGTCTTTATTCATCATTCTTCTGCTGGTACTATTGTGCTTATTGTTTATGTTGATATCATTATTTTTGGTGATGATTCTACTAATATAGCTGCCTTAAAACGACATTTGGCTCACCATTTTCATACCAAGGATTTAGGTATTCTTTGTTACTTTCTTGAGATTGAAGTTGCCCGCTCTTCTTGAGGGATCTTTCGTAAGTATACTCTTGATCTTCTCTCTGAGACTGGGTTGCTTGGTGTTCGTCTGGTTGATACACCTATGGATTCTACTATTAAACTCAATGCTGAATAGGGAGAACCATTTCTAAATGTTGGTCGTTATCGACAGCTTGTTGGGAAGTTAATCTATCTCACAGTTACTCGTCCTGATATCAGCTATGTTGTTGGTGTTGAAAGTCAGTTTATGCATACTCCTCGTCAGCCACACTTTGATACTGTTTGTCGTATTATTCACTACTTGAAATGTGCCCCAGACCGTGAATTGCTATATCATCCTTCAGATTATTTCTCTTACATTGGCTTTAGTGATGTTGATTAGGCTGGTAGTTCTCTTGATAGACGGTCCACCTCTGGCTATTGCACCTTTGTTGGCGGTAATCTTGTCACTTGGTGTAGTAAGTAATAAGAAACAGACTATTGTTACCTGTTCAAGTACTGAAACCGAGTATCGTGCTATAGCTCATAATGCCTCTGAAATGTTGTGGATCCGTTCTCTACTTCAAGACTTCGGTTTTACGTCTTTTCATCTTATGGAGATGTTTTGTGATAATCAAGCAGACATATTTATTGCAAATAATCACGTGTTCCATAAACGTACTAAGCATATTGAGATTGACTGCCACCTATGAAGCAAAGATACAGACACGGATACGGACACAAACGCGGGACACGACAATTTCAAAAACAAATAGGACACGAAAACAGCGAGGATACAACAGAAAATATATTTTTATCTATATACTTACCCAATGTTTATAATTAAAGCATTCACAAGCATCCTAAAAAATGTAAAGAAAAAACTAAAAAGATAAAGAAAACAATTAGAAAAGAGATGGATAAAAAAGATTTTAAAAAATGACTAAAAAGGTAAAAAAAAAACTAAAACAGTAAAGAAAAAACCAAGAAACAACTAAGCAGGCTACTGTCGTCGTATCATTCAAAGACTCAAATGAAGCAAAAACAAAAAAAAGGAAAAAAAAAAAAGGGCAAGAAGAGAGAAGAAGAAGCAGACAAGTAAAACGAGAAATAAAGAGGGATTGAAGGTCGTTGGTGATTGTTGCTAGTAAGATTAAGATCATCGGTGGTTGTTGAGCTCGTTGGTGAAGGTCGCAGTAGGTAGCGAAGATGAGAGACCAAGTATTTTTTTCAAACTGTGCACTGAGGCTCTTAGGATTTTTTATTTCATCATTGGGTTTAGCGTGTTCGATATTGGACACACATGTCCCTCGGCGTGTCCCTCGGTGCGTCCGACTGGAACTTTTTAAAAAAACAATAGGACACGCCATATGGCGTGTCGGACATATGCCCTGGTGCGTGTCCGTGTGTCTAGCGTACATAGTTATGGCACCTATTTCGACATGTCCGTATTTCGTAGACTGCCACTTTATTCGAGACTTATTAATGACGAAACAAATTGCCACTTCCTTTGTTCGCTCAGAGAATCAATTGGCTGATGTTCTCACCAAACCGTTGACTTGTTCTTCGTTTCAGAGATTTTTCTCCAAGTTGAGCATATTTAATCTCTATACTCCAGCTTGAGGGGGAGTGCTAGAGTTTATTTAGTTTATTTCTATTAGAGTTTATTAAGTTTATTTCTTTTATATTTAACTGGATAGTTTTGTAATTCTTTGTTTGACTCATATATATATATATATATATATATATATATATGTTGTGAGGTGTAGAGGCAATTTTGAGTCTCTTGATTCTCACGGTCTCACCCTAATTCTCAATTAGAATCTCTTTGCCATTCTACCTTCTTCTCTACGCTCAACCTTAAATCACATTTTTACAATTCAACTGATTTTATTGGTGTCAAAAACATTGATTGGGTGTTTAGTTCACGTCTAATGGATCTTGTCAACCACGTGAAAACTAATATTACTTAGGTTGCAAGCTTAGAGGCATTGTAGTTGCAAATGAAGCAACAGTTGTCAACGTATTCAAAATATTTGATTATTTGGCGTGACAAAATTCACTATTTCAAGGCAAACTTGAGGTTGAGCTTTTTGTTATAGTGTAGGAGAATGATGCGGAACATTGAGCCTTATTTGCAATTTTATTTTAATTATTTAATAACTAGCTTTTATTTGGATTATCTTTAAAATTATGATTTTATTTTATTTTCATTTAGTTTAAGATTCTAATTTATCTTTTAGTTAAGATTTTTATTTTATTTTATTTTTTGGTTAGGATTCTAGTTTCTCTTTAGGGTTTTAGGCTTATAAATAAACTCTTGATGTATTATGGGGAGTTGGTTAATAAAAAATTTAGTTTAAGGTTGTGGCCTTGCCTCACAGTTGTGACCTTTTTGCGCTATTTTTTTTTCAACTCGCATACCTCTACGTGCTGCATCAATGGGTGGACAACAAGAGAATAAGTAGGGGGAAAACTATCAATGGATGGATTAGAGAAGTGTAGCAAAGAAACAGGGGTGGAAATAGAAAAACTAACAAAGGAGGATGCCTCGCATTACTCCAATCTTCTTGATCACTGGACAGCATATGGGTTGCTTACAAAGATGCGAGAGAACATTCGTGTGTCCTCAACAAGAGAGAAAAAGAAGGAAAGAACAAACTAGTGGGGAAGGAGGGCAGGTTGATGATGGCAGGCTTGGCAGCTTTACTTTTCTCTTCTAACATAAGTGCAATTTCTTGTAGCGACTGAAATTAGGTTTCTGCAGGAGAAAAGGGTAGTACTGCTCAAGCTAAGACAAAAGAGAATACTACTCTAAAGCATAATAACCATCAAGGACACGGTCGTAGGATGGTGAAACCGTCTCTCCTTTTCCAGCATCATAGAAAATCCAGCTTGCAGTACGCCTGAAACTCCATAGCATGATATTCTAAAAGATGGTAAAACTTCTATTACTCATATAGATAAACACAAAATTTGCATAGGAAGAGAAATATATCATAAGGAAAGTGCAGTAACACTGTAAATGAGCCATACATGGAAGTGGTACTGGTAGTTTTGTGGTCCCAGTCTTGGGAATTCGTACAGAATTTGATTTGTTGGTAGGCTGCAAGGCCTGTTCATAAAAGCATAAGTGCTACACAATTAGTATAAAAGCTACCCGTACACAAAAAATCATCTAAAATCTTCAATTACAACACCAGCTATGAACTGCAGTCATCAATCTCAAAAGGAATTCAAGAAAGCTTTTACCAGCAGCTTTTACATGAAGGAAAAGCTGAAGGATTTGCTACACATTATTTTCAAAATATCAGTCTTGATTATGCAAAACCTCTGTTCACACTCCATACATGAGTAAAAAAGTCCTGCTATTAAAACAATTATTGCGCAGATTTTATCAGAACTCTCCCATTATCACAACTCACAAGGCCCATTAAAAGTTGGTTTAATAATTTGAGACACCAAGCCAATGAAGCAAATATTAGTGTCCATGGTTCCCAATTCCCACCCTGCAAAAGCTATTTACAATATGTATCAAAAAAAATATAAACCTTTGTAAATTTATCCAAAAATCTCCAAAATAGATCCTTTTAACTATGTTCACGTCTCACAACTATTCAGTGCCTTACAGCATTTGAGTTTAACTGGAATTGAGTGCCTTAAAGCTTTTAAGTCCATCATAACTATCACACGTAGTTTATACATCCTTATGATAAATTTAAGTTTCTTCCTACTTTGCATTATCATATTCTCAATTTTTTTAAGAGGGAGAATTGAGGTTTTGGAATATTATGGTACAAATAAAGCTCTTTCACTTGATGCTTGGATTCGTATAAGAGACACTAATGTCACAATGACCAAGACATTGTACAGCCACACTGACCCCTGCTTCAAAAGGAAAATGGAAACAAAGGGGCCAGAGGCCAATCTCCATACCAAAAATATCAAAACACAGTCATACTCGGATCAATACGACGCCTCACATAATCAACGTGATGTAACCTCGTCCCTTGTGCATCTACATGCCACTAACTGAGAAACCTCTATAAGGAAGCTCATGCACATTACAAACCACATGCTCTGATGATACAACTCAATTTTAAAAGTCTTAAACTACATGGGACAGCTAATTGAAGTCCTTCATATGATTAGCTCTTTCACCACATAGACCAGTTGTTCTTGTAATGTTATGTAGAAACCTAGAAGATGTAATGAAAGAGACACAGGAATTTTACTCAAGTACAACCAACGGATCCAAACAAGTTTTTTGCATCAGCATTGCTTAAATATTAGAACTAGAATGACCACTCACCCATAGAACTTGACAAGAACATTCAATGACAAACAAAAACTGCCTTTCTCTGTATAAACCATGATAGGGTAAACAGGTAACAACACATATCCACTAACACATACTGGGCAACTGAAACGAGATCATTTCATACCTTCTTCTTCTCTTTTCTTTTCAGTATTTTAACATGGCATTTCTTGATGTAGTGCATCAAATGATATCGGGAATGCCTCATGTACAGCTGTTCTTTGACCTCTGGGTTCTCTGATAGCCAATCTATGATGTCTTTTGACTTGACCACCTCCTCGATATCTAATGACTCTAACCAGGAATATACTGGCATCCATTGGTCAGTGCGTTGAAATCGAGCATGAAGAGGATCAACCTGAATAGCATCTTTATCCTGCCATTGCAAAAAAGACTATTACAATTATTACGATATTTGGGTGAAAAAATGTTTTACTAAATTTCTGCGGAAACGCAAGTGCACCAAAATCATGTGTCAATATGATAATTTCCAGTGCAATCCCTCCCAACCCCACCAAAATGTTATATATACAAGTGTGTGCTTGTGTGTATTTCAAAATGAACCCAGGGAACAATGGAAAGCAAAGAGTTCAACGCCTTGTTATATATAACAAGGCAAAGTCACATTATTGAGACAATGAATCATTTGCCCTTCCTTTTTTTATTTAAAAAAAAAAGAAAGAAAATCCAAATTATTTTCAATTTATTTCTACATTAGGTTATATTTAAGTCATAAAAACAGCATAATCAAAACTTACATTTCCTTTCTAATTCTAGTATATCTCATTACAAAATAAACTCTTCTTCACACAGATTCCCATGTTAAATAATTTCCAGGTAACAAATCATACTACTAACAGGAGAGTTGTCCTAGCAAATTTAGAGGACACAAACTTTTCTCCATATCTCACACCATGCTAGCTCAGACAGCTGGACAAAGGAAACTTTGAATTCTTCTAAATAATATAGACAAAATATTAAGTATTTGATAGGCAGCAGATTTCATAATGGAAAACTCTTTTATCATTCCAATAAATTTATAAACTTTTCTTTAACAAAAAAAAAATCCTATGCTATATGGATTTAGGTACGGGTGTTAGGTACTGGTGAATGTCTAAGTACCATATTCATCTCATGTCCATGTCTAAGGACACAGGGACACTGCAAAATGTTTATATTTTAAATAGACCTGATCGAGTATTAAAACTACACATTTTAGCCCCCTAATTTACATGTGTTAGATCCTAAATCATTATTACCTGGTATAATTTAATTAGTTTCACGGTTTCAGGTTACTCCATACATTTGGATGTAATCGGAGCTCAATTAAAGGTCTAAACAGTGTTCGGGAAGTCCACGGTTGATTCAAGCTTGAAAAGAAGGCAGAACGGTGCTTGCAGCGTAAGTTTGTCGGGTCCCGTTCGAACAATTCTGACCAATGTGTTCAGTCCCCATCCAGACGGAATTATACATCAGGGGTTGGAAAACCTGTGAAAAGAGACAGAAAAGAAAGCGACGGCTCCCTCCGAAGGTCTTCCCATAGCACGCTTGGCCGGAAAATCTACATCATCATCTACATTCATGAGCGGCTAGAAACCTTCTCTTAGGGCTTTAGATGAAACCCTAGCCGATTGATGTTTAAACTTTATACTTGATTATAGATTTTATTATTAAACTCTCGATAAGTTGAGCGTATTCGATACAATGATTGTTCTTGGTTTTAATATTTGTTTTATGTGATTTAGAGTATCGAGTTATACATTGTTTTATTTGTGAATGTAATCTAAACGTGAGATAGGTTATGATTTGTGAGAAGTGAGGACGGGTCGTGCCAAACATGTTGAAGACAACCCTTGTCATTGAAGATAGTCTATGCCAGGTTTGGGTCTCGTTAATTCTCTTGAAAAGTCCATTTAAGCTTGTAGTCATAACAGATATTGTGGGAATAAATAGTTTAGGTCCGTGAACGGTATAAGTTCACGATTACGATACTAGGGTGGACTTGAACCCCTAAGACTTTTCACATTAAAAATCTTTTACAGTAGTTTTTGTTATATTAAATCATTCAATCCCATCTCATAAATTCAATCAATTTCTATTTCAAATTAATTTTAGAAACTAATTTGAGAATACGTTTCATTCATGATATGGGGGTTTTTATTCACAGTTATACAATAAACATGAATTGCCAAATATACTTGCTTGGTATCTATCCAACTATACTTATAGGACCTATATCTCATATCCCTTATTCAAGTATCCAATGTCTAACTCAACTACTTCATGCATTTAAAAGGAGTCCATATAACATGGTCTACCATCTATTATAACTGTTCAGACAACATTTAAACAATCATAAGCTATGGTAGGAACAGTACACGGCTTTCATATAAGAAAACGCTAGGAATAGTGCTCGTTTGAGAGAAAGAGAAAATTAAAGACTAGGTTCATAATATCTGAAAACCCAACGATGGGGGAGCATAATCAATATAAATGTGTGTGTGTGTGTGAGAGAGAGAGAGAAAGATAAAGGAGACACATAAGGACCCAAAAACCCTCTTCTTATCTTGCTGAGATAACCAAGCTAAATTGACGGGAAATAAGGTAGCGGACTGTGGAAATTTTATCCTTTTTTGACATATTAACCGCCCTAAGCAACTTCTTTACAATTCACCACAGTACATCCTTACGTCTAGACACAATATACGAATATGTAAGTAAACAATGAGGCAGCACATATAAAATGTATGATGATTCGACAGATTCAGACGCAGCAAAAGCTGCATTTATCGAACTGATTACCTCATTGGAGTTTCCCATGCTATTTTGGACAGACTCGAACCGTTCATATAGCTCTGGTCGAGGCATTGATTTGAGTTCGTCGGGTAAAGAAGAATCGTTCGAGTTGATCCAAGCTTCGATATCACTCGCGGTCACGGTCTTGGCCTCTGGCATTGTAGAAAGCCAAGCGCGAGCAACGGTTTCCCATTGCTGGGCTGCTTGACTGTGTTCCCTAGGGTTTTGATCGAGCATTTGGGGTTCTAGGGTTTGGTTTTCGAGTTTCGGGGTTAGTTGGGCTCCACTTTGGTGACGATGCCAGGTGATTCGATGAAGCCTTTGCTGCTGTGTTTTATTTTTTAAATTTTTTAATTTTTTAATTTTTTTTGGTGTTCGTCTCCAATCAGCTAAAGTGCTAAACTAAGGCCTTGTTTGGGATCAATAAAAAGTTAGCTTTTTATAAAAAAGCTCATCTTTAAACTGATTTGTTTGACATAATAAGTTTCCACCGCTTTCAAGACAATTTTAAAAAAATTAAATTTTTTTTCTTTCTCTTTTTTTCTTCTAACATTTAATTTTTTAAATTATTTCAAATATTTTAATTTTTTTTATTTCTTTTTTTTTCAAAAAAGTTATATCTCTTAAAAATTAAATTTAAAAAATATTTTAAATTTGGTATTTTTTATTTATCTTAAAAATCGTGCAAATTTATTATCTCAAACGACTCAATATAAAAGCTAAACTTTTTAGAAAAAATCAAATTTTCTAATCATCCCAAACCGTTCCTGAAGAGGGTGCGTGAAATTTTCGTCCACTTTTATTTTTATTTCTAATTTTAAAGAGATTTCATATTTTTTCTTGTTTGATAGTTTTAAGGGATTTTTTTTGTAAACAATTTTTTTGTAAAAAATTGTTTGGTTTAAAAAAAATTAACTAACTTTTTTTCATCTCTTAATTTAAAAAAAAAATTTTAAATATATAATTTTTAAAAAAACTAATACATATCACAAATACCTTGATTTTTTTTAAATAAAATTATTATAATATCCTTACTTATAAAAGTCAATCATACTCAAAAAAATAAAAAAATCGTGCCAATATCTTAAACATTGACCTTGTTTGGGTGGTTTGCTTATTTGCTTATTAGTAAACAAATCAAATTCCATTTAAGTAAGGTCGTTTGGGTGACTTGTAGCTTATTTGCTTATTTGGCTTATAAGCCATTTTATTTGGCTTATAAGCTAGCTTATTTAGCTACCCAAACGAGCTTATTTGGCTTATTTGACTTATTTTCTTATTTTCTTAATTTTAACTTATTTGATACCCAACCGACGTGATTTATTTTTTAATTTATAAACCAAATAAGCAAATAAGCAAACCACCCAAACAGGGCCACTATAATTTTAAAACTAAAAGTAAAAACATTTTAAATATTTCAATAAAAAGCAAAAAAGTAAAAAAATTACTACAAAAAATTATCCTAAATAATCTAACATTTTTTTATTGTTTTTTTTTTAAAAAAGCTAAATATTTTTTTAAAAAACTTTTTAGATATCTCAAACATGCACTAAGTGAGTTTTAGACACTAAATAATCAATATGAATATTTAATTATTTTCAAATTGAATTTTCGTTTTATATAATTGTACTTTCTTAATATTTGATTCACCACAAAGAGATACTATTTATTTAAAAAAGGTTGAAAATGGGGAGTTACCAAACAAGCCAATTAAGGTGCTGCTTAATGTTGGGTCTGCCGTCTTCACAAATCCTACAGTTCAGCATAAAGTGAAGTTTTTAACTTTTTTTTCTCTTAAAGTCACCAAAAGAAATTAATTATCAAATCACAATATTTTCTCTCTCAATTTGACAATTTGGCAAAGCTAACTTTTTTATTTTTTTGTATTTTTAACCAAAAATCTAAATTGAGTTATGTTTAATAACTTAAATTTTAAACTAATTTTATTCAAGTTGATCATTTGGCCAAAATATTAACTTTTTTATTTTTTGTTCAAATTGAATAATTTTACTATTCTATAAATTTGATATTAACAATTAGTTAATAGTGATAGTAATAAATTGTAAATAAAAGGTATTACTGTATTTTAAAAGTGATGTGAATTTGAATAAAATATTCTAAAAATTTATGTTTTAATTTGTCTTTCTAAATTTTTTATTTTTTTTTGCCAAACAGGCAATCTTAGTTTTTTGTCGTTTTTAGTTAGAAGTCAAAAAATAAAAAAAATCAAGGTTATCAATCAAAGCCTTAAAGTCACATTTTTAACCAAACTTAAAACCATCATGAGGGCAGATAAAGGTTAGTTATTCCAAGAGGAAATAAATAACAAATGTTTTTTGTTGCAAAAATTGATATTTTCCTTTTACTAACTTGTGTGTGCTTCTTTGATGACTGCTTAAGCTACCTATACTTCTTGGCTTTCGCCAGCTTCTTCTTCTTTTTCTTAACGGCTTTTGGCACTTTAGTCTTCCGAGCCTCCCTCTTCTCTTCTTTGACCTTCTTCTTGTTCTCTTTCCGAGCAGCTCTTTTATCGGCAGGTGGCTGTGTCCCATTTTTGGGCGCAGATCCGTGCTCTTCCGAATCACTCGAGTTCTCTTCATCTTCGTCGTCGTCGTCGTCTTCATCTGTTCCGCTTTTCATTCTACCGTCCCGCAAGTTAAAATGCTTAGCTGGATCAACAGCAGAATCTTGTTTCAGGTTCCCTTCCTCCCCGTGCCGTTGCTTTTCTGCCGCCGGGGAAAGATGGGTCATAGAAAGAGCTTCCTTGAGTCCTGTAATAGTCTGATAGTAAATATCTCCAGTATCCTTGCCACTAGTAATCCTATCTATATCCTCCTCGACATTCTTCACGCAATCCAGCGTTTTTGGAATAAATGCCTACAAAGTGATGACTGAATTAATTCGTGTTAAGAAATGTTTTACCAATTGAACAAGATTCACACAGAGGACTACTAAGCAGGGTTCTAAATTATGAGATCGGAATATGTATTCAGTATCGGTTGATATCGAAGAGTATCGACCGATACATCGGTAAAATCAGTATTAAAGGTCCAAAATCCAGTTTTGATTGATAGTAACTGTCGATATTTAAAACTCCGCTACTATCATGTCCCAACGTTCCACTTGAGATAACAGCAGGGTAAGGTCAGAGCAAAGCCCAAGAAGACCACACTTGCCCTGTCAAATGATCACTCAAATTCTCATGAAGGAAAATAACTACGGAAAGAAAAATTCTTTTCAATGAGATGTTATCGCATGGCAAATTACCTGCACAAATACAGAGTCTGCAATTTCATCCTCCCGTGAGATCACATCTCCTCTAGCCAAAATTTTTTGTTGAACCTGAAATAAGTTCAGAAACAACATTAAGAAAAATTAAGCTCTGAACGAAGATTCCCACAAAGTAAAAAGCAATAGTCTTGAGAAATATAACACCTCTTCCAAATAACTGTCCACAGACTCATCAGTAATAGAAGGATCAACTATGAAATCAAACAATTCCCGAATGGTCATAACAGCTACACCATGTTTTCGAAAGAAATCCTGCATGGCAAGGCATGTTTACGTCAACTAAATGATTACACGTAATTACTCTTCATTCAATACCGCATCATACCATGAATCCAGGTGCAAACAACTCACAGAGACATGAACACAATCTTCACGAAGAAAATCAAGGGCATGAGGATGATCAAGATCAACTGATTGGGAAACATCAATAACATACAAGTGACCCTGGCAAACAAGAGGAGTGTTTTTAAATGTTGTTCAGGACTAGATGTGCAATTGTAACTGGGAAAAGAGATAAAAGCTCACCTCAAAATATAGTATGTTGTATTCACTTAGATCTCCATGGACCAGCTTGCACTTCTGATATAGTGTTCGCATTGCCAGAATCATCTAAACAGAGATGAAGAAAAGTTAGAAACAGCATCAAACAAAACAACATAGCTATCTTATTGTAGAAGCCTGAGATCGTGTGGGAATAGATGCATCAACTATTATAAAGCACGCTATCAATTTGTAGAAAGAAGGATGTGATTTCGTTACAGAAAATAATTACTAAGAGAACCTACAATTAAGTCTCACGATATGTCACGCAGACATATTCAAATAACTAAGCTCCATACATGATGGGACTAATGGGTTATGGATCCATGAAACATGTTCAATGGATATTTCCACCAAGAAAGGGGGTAGTATATTGCCAGTCGGCCAGGCGTTCTCTAAGAATACCTTCTTCATATGATCCCTACAAGGCTATATTTTAGAAAAGCAAGGAAATCAAATGCCACATGGCAGCAAAAGGGCATGTACGCAATCTGTGTGACACTCGCCAGAAGGGCATCAAGCCAGGGTGTGCCAATTCAAGAAACAAATCACTGGCACACAGGTGTTGCGCACAAATATGACAGTGTGCTTGGCATTTCACAGCGCAGCCAACTTGCACGCCAACAATATCACTACCACCATGCACACCAACCCTCATGTCAAGGATACCAATGCTGTGCAAACTAACTCGCATGCCACATTGCTCACAGGCCTACTCTTGCGCTGCCCTCTGAAATCTAGGTTGAGAGCAAAACCTAGAGCATCTGTTCGAATCACCAAGAGGATAAGTAGCTTGGAGGCAAAGCTAAGAATCATCAAAACTGCTCAGTTGAACCCATAGTTGTTAAAGGCGCGGCTAGGCATGTGCCTAAACCGAAGGTGCAAATAGGCGCAATTTATGCGCCTCAGATATAGTGAGGCGAAGTGAGTTTAATGAAGTATCGCCTAAGCACGCCTCGAGAAGAGGCTCATGGAGCACCCCTCTTGTGCCTCTTTATAGTCTTTAATTTTTCTTGATGCGATTTGAGTCGTCTAATGTATAAAACTTGTTCAACATCAAAAGAGAAGGCACAACCAATTTAAAACCTTTTTTTTAAACGGCAAATACTCCCACGCCTTGCATTTGGCAAGGTTTGAACTCATAACCTCCCATTTAGGAGACTGACACCTATATCATTAGGTTAAAGGCCACTTGGTCACACCCAATTTAAAACTTGAAACTTCAAAAAAAAAAAAGATTATCTTATTAAGAGACAGGATATGAGAAAACAAACCCTTATACAAAGTGATATGCAATTCTGTTAGGTCTAGCTTAATTTCTTATTTGTCCTCTTTTCTTGTGTAAAACATGATTCATGACACCTCTCTCTCTCTCTCTCTTTGATTTGCACCTATAACGTGCTCTTCTATCTCCATTCTTTCTCTCTATTTCTTTTTGTCTCACTATTTTATTCTCACTCTTAGTCTTGTTGCCTCATTTTCTCTCCTTTTTTTTCTTCTTTTGTTTCTTTTTCAAATTGAATTTGAGTATTTGTACTTTTTTCTAATTACGATAGACATTCAAGTGTTGCATGCAAAGGTTTTGAATTAGATATTGACAGATTCTTTTGGTAGTGGAATGTTGAGAAAAAGTACATGTATTATATATATCTAACTTTTGTTGGGTTTTTCTATTTAGTAGTTGTCTAAGCAAAAAGTATTGATTATTTAATATTTGATAGATCTTTTTATAGTTTTTGAAATGACAGTTGTTTATAAACTTTTTTATCTTAGTGTTTATAACATGTAAATTTCAATTTGCCAATATTAAATTATGAATTAATTGTTTAGGCTATTTGCTATTTTTTCGACAATATTCTCTTTGCTCACTAAAGCACACGTCTCGCTTCGCGCCTAACGCCTAGGTTCCTAGAGACATTTGGCGCCTCGGTGTGCCTATTACTTTTAATAACTATGGTTGAACCCCCCTGACCAGCCTTAGGGCAAAAGAGACATTGGCTAATCTTCTAAAACCTTGGAGCTTTTATCAAAGAGTGATGTTTATGCATCACAACTACCGAATGGTAAGATTGACTTTTTGCAATCAACTGAAACAATATAAACCTCGAAAAATCAAATCAAGGGAGGCACGCAACGCATCCAATACGTCTCCTTCCAGTAGTTCAGCCCTAAATATAAAGGGGACCTCTCATTAATAGATACTGACCTTTACCTTTAGGTCCTTCGCTCCCACAAGATAGTGCCATCCTTGTCTGTCTTAAGGGTACTCAACTCCCACCTTCTCCACTTTCTACAACTCCTGAGCTTATGGAGTGCATACATCTTCCCAGACAACTTACCAACCCTGTCTTTTATTCACAATTTAAAATGAGGTAAGTTTGTAGATTAGATCTAGCACACGATCCCGTAGATTAATAACCTAAAAGTGGAGTCCTTCCCGAATCCACAAGTTTTGTTTTTCAATTGTAAGCTAGAGCATGACCTAACTCGCAAGAGTAGTCCAACTGTTTAAAATCGTCACTAGGAACAACCATAAATTTAAAAGTCTTGTGTGCGACTTCCACTAGCAACACCCTATGTGTCCTGCGAGTGGGTTTGCACTCCAGCCTTTACCGTTATGAGTGGATCCAAAGCAACCCGGCCTGTGATAGGTTCTTGGGTCATCAAATTATAAAAAAAAATTAAAAAAAGAAGGAAAATAAAGCATGACCTGGGAAGTTTTCCCTCAAAAACATATTATGCTAGTAGTTGCTTTCTGAACCTTAAATGAAACACGTGTCAACCTGAACAAAACCATCATGCGGCATTGCTATCTTGTTGCTTTATTTTTATTTTTTTTGGGTAATCAATCTTGTTGCTTTATGTTAGAACTATAGTTTACTTTCACCCTTTTCCTGTATTTATATAGTTGCACAGACAAAGAGAGAGGAGGTCCAATGGCTCTTTGGATTCTATGGGATTTCTAGAATGGTTTCCTTCCCAATTCTTCTCCCACTTCTATCCACACGTAACCTTGATCAGAAAGGAAACCAATGAAAAATAAAGAAATGAGAGAAACTGCTCCTCAATAGGGCAGGGCTGTCAAAAGCATTTCAACCTGAATTTTAGTTGGGCACGGCTGAGTGGAGCTTGGAGATGGCGCAAAATCAAATTGAAGAGTAAGGTCAAAGTTCAAATCATAATCAGCTCAAGCATGTATTATGCCCAGCCTATGTTACCAACTATCATTATTTTGAAGTCCTAAAAGGGATTCTGAGATTTCTAGAACTATCATTCCCACCTTCCTCACAGTTCATAAATAACACATACAGCCATACTCTGCCAGGGTCTGGCTCGGCAGGCCATAAACTGCCTCATCTCCTTGATGCCAGTGGCAGGTGACAGGAAACATGCAACATGAAATGCAAGTGCAAATGGATTAGTGCATATCCAAACAATATCTCTTATGGTTTTCGTATGTCCATATTTAGCATTAGTTCTCTACACTTGGGGTCTCAGGAAATTTTATGCATCAAGTTCGGGGTTAGATTCTTTGTAACTTGTGTGTTTAATTCATACAGCATAAACAGATTACACAATGTGTGCTTACTTCCACGACAGAGATGCTTCTGGGCTGGTTGAAAATAAAACAGTTCAGTAAGCTAACAACAATAGTTTTAGGGCCATCTTAAACTGAGAGTCCAAAGCCAACATGAAAGTATGACCTCAGTTTGTAATGATGAGGGCATTTTTTGTGGACAAACTAACCTCAAAATTGGAATGCCCCCTTTGTATCGTGATTCGTGACTAATCTTGCACAGATCTCAGCCAAATTGACACTCTTTACCTTGGCTTAGATGCACATATAACATATGATCTGGTGGTTACAAAGAACAAACAACTACCCAAAACACATAACTAGTCTATGTAGCATGAGGCTCTATTGTCCTCACGATCCAAAGAATGGAATCCATCCATCAAGCAAACTGACATAATCCAGATAGCATTTTTCAGTTAACATAACCACATGCTCAGACTAGAGACCTAAATTACAAATAAAAGAAAATAATGGTCGACATTCAAGGAAAAACATGACTAAAAACAATATTTTCCAATATGAAGACCTCAGAGGAATGAATGGCAATCTTAGAAAAATATGACAGGAAGCAGTTGTCTAAAAAGGCTAGTACTGGTCATGGACAAGATAAATCACCAAAATGGTATATGGTCATGGAAAATAAAGACTGAGACTGAACCATAAATGAGATTGACTTAATTCAAGTTGAAGCAGTTCAAAAGCCGTGCAACGCCAGAAGTACACAATGAAAGCAGTGCAAGTAGACATGACGTAGGCCTGTAATCTAAAACAGAATTCAGGCCTCAGTAGAAATGGATGGGAAAAGAATAACACAAAGGGTTAATTTACAAAATTCAGAAACAATATTATATTCACACACACCTAAACAGACCTTCACTGAATTTCCCTAAATAGAGTTAAATAGGGAAGGGTATGAGAAACTCCAAGTCTAATTAGGCTTAGCTAAATATAAAATTCAGCAAAAAGATTTGGACAGACCTCCACATAACCTTCACGTAATTTATCAAGAGATAAAGCAGCATCTTTAAGTCGAGGTGCTGCCCAACCTGCCTTGCCTGTAACACACAGAATTTACAAGAAACTTTGCACTAAAAGTTGAAACCGTTTCATAAAAACCAAATAATAGTCATTCCCCCAAAAAATAAATAAATAATAAGAATAGCAAAGAACAACATGCAAAAATATTATGTGACTCTGACTACCCAAAATCTACTAGACAACTAGTATATAAAACCATAATACCTATAAACTCCATGACCAAAACATGAAGCCTCAAAAGAAGGGGCGTTGGGCACCTAATTCCTGCTGCCTTTAGCCTGCAATTCATTGCAACCATATCATTAATCAGAAATCATATCACAGGAAGCAATTTTCATTGTTCACATACGGCCATAGTCACTAGTATAAGATTCACGTGCACCAATATAACTAGTAGTTTTGTAAAATATACCTATTAGTTCAAACATCTCTTGATGTATTTTACTACCTAGGAAAATATTGCCACCACATATTTGGAACAGCTAAAAGTTAAGAGAGTTTCCTCTTTTTCAACTGACCCCAAGACAAAACCACCTTCCAGAAGAGAAGCCCCATATGTGCTATTAAAAGAAGCTGATCAATTCCCAACTCAAGACAGTGTTTGCAAGAATTTTCTTCCAGCTTTAGTTACTCTCGACTGTTTGGAAAATACTTTACAACAGCTATTACCACAAGGATTCCATCAAGAAAGCTTGCATGAATGGACACACTTCTACAAATCAAACCTACTTTAAAGTGAAATTTTACTTACCAGTTACCATATATAGGAACTTACGAACAACTACATAGATGGAAACTTAAAGCTCTCAGGAAATACTTTAGATGCCTAAAATAGCAATATGTAATTATTAAATTGTAGATTACAGGAAAAGGCTATCCAAATTCCTCCAACACTCATATGGAAAATTTGGTAAACAATATACAAAAGGCAAAAAGTTGGAATTGATGGGGGAAAAAAACAAAACTAGTTTGATATTTACCCCAAAAGGAAAAAAGGTTTTAACTAAATTAGAACTTCACCAGCGTGGAAATATCCAAAACCTTTTTTCCATATGCATCCACAAACAAACAGGACTTACCTCATAAGATTTCGCATTTCTTTCTCAGCCCATGTCTTAACCATTTTCCTGGGATTGTGCCTGCAGTAACCATGTCTGAACCGGAAATCACCTTGTACATATCGATCTCTGTCCCTGAAGTAGTTAGAACAACAAAATGAATCATGCTACCATACAAGAGGCTTGACGCATACTATTTGGAAAATGGAACTCTGATGCAAGCAGGAATTGTAATGACTATTATAATAATATATACAATGAAAGAGAAAAGAGAGAGAGGGGGGAAAAAAAGCAAGTAGCAAATAAATCACAAATATAAGCACATAAACGCATGTATGTCATGGTTTAAAGGAGTGCCATCCCCAATGTGATCAATATGCTATAAATCTTTGCTCACTTCAGGACTGCAGCACAACCAGATTAGGGGTTTTGATGGCAATCATATCAATGAAATTAGACAAAAAAAATCGATAAAAATATATTTGCATAAGAATTTTCATTCAAACTTTGATAAATATCAGAAGAAACAATAAAGCCAGTAATTCAGTACCAGCGCAATAAGAGACTAATTCTTGGGAAAGCTCCCAGTAAAATTAAAGACCTCTAGGGAAAGAATACCAAAAAGAAAAAGAAAAAGACAATCTGAAGATTCTGAAGTTTGAGCAACCTGTTCCATTGTTCAGAAAATTGAAATCTCCAGATCAGCTTCTATAAATTCCATAAGATAAGTCCATGGTAACAACTATGACAGGCTGATATCCCTTTTAAAGATTGAACTTACAGAAACACAATAGTAAATTAAGTCCTGAATGAGCTTCAACTTCTAAATTCTCATTCAAAGGCAAGACCACAAAGGTTTAGTATGACAGCATCTTGTGGAAACTATGGTGTTTTATGTTTACTCCCATTGGGCATCATTTTATTATGGTGTCCCGCGTAATTAAGTAGATGGTATGGCATTTCTGTTCAGAGCATGTCAGAGATCTTTGATTTTGTCAATTTGGAATGATGTAGAGAGATCTTATGAGTCACCACACAAGTAGTCCTTCAAGTTGCATCTATGGAGGTTGGCGGCCTCATCTGGATGGGTTGGAGTTTGACTCTATCTC
>JAULJZ010000023.1:10398524-10424141 GCA_032270985.1 Heliamphora pulchella
CTGAAATTAAAATACACTTGCATGACTTTATATTAAAAGAACACATATTGAACATATACTGAATGAAAATACTATATTAACATGCTGATGTGATTTTATTTGCCAATAGAAATAATTTCTCAACATAAGGATTGTGTCACCGAATTAGTTTCTCTACAATAATAATAATAATAATAATAATAATAATAAACTACTAACTTCCTATTATCTCTTTTAGATATCAAAAATGTTACTAGACAAACTAATTGCAGATAAATTATAAGAAAATAATTTTAACTTTCTATATTTGAATCATTTGATAGGTGTATCACACAAGGAGCTATGAGGCAGGTGGTAGATTGATTGGTTTCCATATGTAACTGTAGAGTCTAGGATCTATCTCCTCATTGATAGAACCTTGCCAGAAAAAAATGTGATCATTCTAATTTTGTGATTGGTTTATATGTTTTAGTATTATTTTTTTAGGAATTGTTGTTACAGTGTGTAATTATATATCAATGTAGTAAGATAAATCATACTTTTTAGAATGTGTTTTCTCTCAATTAACACATCTTGAAAATAACAACTAAAATTAATTTAAGTTTAAATCTTGTGGTCAGAGGCTTACAATATGGAAAATATATTTTCCTTCTCTTAACACTTTTTAAAAAGAGTGATTAAAATTAATTATAGCCTAGTTTATGCACTTATAAAATTAAATATAAGTAGTGCGTATGGGATTAGTTTCATCAATATTTGTAGTTGTATCCCATTATTTGGTAAATTAAATTTGATAAATTAATATAGATTAATGCTCCGTTTGTTTCGAAAAAATTTCATTTGAAAACTATTTTCAACGGACTATATTTTCTAAAACATATTTTTTATGTATTTGATTACAACTTTAAAAAATATGGTGCTAGTAGTTATTGTAGAATTAGTATTGGTGGCAGTAGTGATAATGGTGGTAATGGTAGGGGCCTGCGATGGCAGTGGAAGCAATAGTAGTAATAGTGACCCTCAACCCTTGACCCGCATCTTAAACCATAGACCCTTGACCAACAACCTCGGTGGCCACACTCCGAATGTGATGCCGCGAATTTTGAGACATCATAAAAAATAACTACAGAAAGATAAGATAATAGCTACTTTTTCATTATATCTAAACCGAAATGAATGTACAATCTTCCCAAAAATAAAAAAGAGTTCATCATCGTTTAAAACAGTACAAATTCTGACTTCAATTCCAAAGCAGAAAATAGCGACCTCTTTTTGGTAGGGTTTTCTAGTAGAAACTAACCATTCAACTCTAGTTTAAGTAAGACAGGGTCCTACATATTCTTTCGCCATAGTTTCCTTTTCGTTTTCTTTTTTGCTGGCATGAAATGCCATGAGTTAAGAAACCTAAAAAAAACAAATCTTAAAATCCTATCTTTCTAGTGGAGGTAAAACACAGAATATGCATTCAGTTAAATATGAAATCATTATAAGAGAACAATTATATATATGAAAAGGTGAATGCAAAGGACCAACTTCACCGATTAGGTACAACCAAACTAGGATCTTTTTTTTTGTTAAAATACCAAAATGACCATTGTACTCATGGACTTGCAAGAAGTAAACACCAAAGTCATCAATTAACTCTCCTTGTAAAATAATGATCACATCGCTGAGTTAAGTATCTCGTTGCTTTATTCAAAATATAATGGCTTGGGGTCGGCCAACTATGGTCTAAACATTCGCTCACTCCTGACACATGCCTATGCTTGATTAGTCACCTAAAGAGTTATGATGCCTTCTTTGGTATCACATTTATAATTCTAGACTTGGTTTACTATGAAAAAGTGAGAACTTGTTCATACCAACATGGATGAAACTTGTCGAAGTCACGAAATCTCAACTTAATATCACAACATCAAAAGTTGATTCCCAACCTTAAGACAATGTTACGCATGTACCATATTGTGTTTCATGACTAAGATGTATTTTCTATTTAGTCAATTTCAAGATGCATTTTTCACCGATTCATGCTATCCCAACCTAAGACAATGTTACGCATGTACCATATTATGTTTCATGACTAAGATGTATTCTCTATTTAGTCATTTTCAAGATGCATTTTTCACCTATTCATGCTATCCCAACCTAAGATAATGTTATGCATGTACTATATTATCCAGTCATTCAAAATCTAGAATAAAATATCAAACATCCTTCAAAAATATGAATTTTTGCCAGTAGCTAGTTTATCGTGTTATACAATATTTTTATGAAGAGCACTTTTTTAAGTTCTCAGTTAGAAATATGAGTTTAATCAAATCCTTTACAAGAAAATGTTACAGTTTAGGTTTTACTTTGGATTCTGTCACTTCTTTTTAAAAACAGCTTTGGACTAGTGAACGATACCAAATTTTATGAAACTTTTTAGATCAATAAATCAACATGTTAGGAATATTTTTTCAAGAAAAATCCATTTCTAGAAAACCTTTCTACCATAGGGTTTTATCACTTATAACAGAACTGTGCCAGAAAATGTCAAGGTTTGGAAGAAATAGGTTTTCTCTCAATCTATCCAACCAAATGTCTTGAAATAAATTCTATATGAAATTAAACTTAAATATCTAACTCTGTACGTAAACCTTTATCCACAAAGATTTTTTTTTTTATAGAATTTATTAAAATTCTAGAAGGTAGGGAATTTTCTGTGGAGAAACTTTGCAAGCGGCCAATTTCATGAACTATGCCTATTTCATGCTTTTATGTCAAACCTCAACCACTCAAGTACATAAACAGCTTGAATACTTCAATAAATATCTCAGCAACCAAAAATAAAACAGAACTCTCAAAGACATTAACAGAACTAAATCAATCCAACACAAAAGAGTTAGGTTTTTAGTTAGAATTTCACCTAGCTTGATGACTTGTTTCATGGTTTTTCTTGAGTTTCTTGAAAACATGAGATTGAAGAAAGTTTTAGGGATGGAATAAGAAGGTTTAACAGTACTTGATAAGTTTAGGTCTTGAGATGAAGAATGAACTCAGCTCTCTCTCTGGGGCTTGGCTGAAAATCAAAGGGTGGGAGGAGGAGAGAGAGGCCTTTTATTTATAGGCTCAAATGTTGGAGTCAAATGTACGTTTTTCTTTTTTTGATTTGAAAACTTGGATTCCTTGAAACGAGTTTGGGCTTAGTTTAGTTTAAGGAAGACAAACTCGGGGGCCAAGTATGGTAAGGCTATGTTTAGATCTTTGGCGAGTTCATTCAATTGAGCTAAGGTCGTGTTTGGATAAATAAAAGGGGACAAGGCCTTAGGACCCTAATAATTACTTGGGAATTTCGGCCAAATATTAAAAAAAAATAAAAATTTAATGTGCAAGGTCCATAAACAAAAGTTTTAATGCGCAAAGTCGAACTGCGTGATTTTTTCTGAAAATACTCAGCAAGCAAATAAATTTATCTGTTTGCATATTAACACAGATAATGCAAATTGATAAATTTGTCTGTGTTCTTTATACGTAGTTTTAATAAGGAAGATAAATTTATCTGTATTCTTTACGCGTGTTTTTAATAAAAGACAGATAAATTTATTTGTATTCTTTATATATGTTTTGAAAAGGTACAGATAAATTTATCTATTTAGTTATAATACTTTATACGTGCTTTCAATAATACAGATAAATTTATCTATTTATGTCAAGAATAAATTTGTTATATATATATATATATATATTATGCTGGATAAAAAATAGTCAACGGTTTATAAATTAGATTGTTTATCAATTTTTTGTAATTACTTTTGGGGTTTTAAATTTTAATTCTTTTCTTAATTTCTTTTTAATTGAAAAATATTAAAATAGTCAAATCGGGTTTTCATTCTTGGTGGCTATGTAACTTAAAGTCTTGTTTGAGTCATCTTTGGGGAGCGTCATAAGATGATTTTTTGTAGTTTTTATTTCTTAATTTTTTTAAGAATTAAAACGAATTAAAAATAGTCACATGACCCTTTGACTGGTCAAATATATCTGCATTATTTTATTTTATCTATTTCATTTCAGTTATTTATTTGAAGACTAATAATTATTATTATTTCGCTTTAGGCCCAAATTTCCTTTTGTGGAAGTTTCCTTTTTATGGCCCTAACCTTTATTTTTGGACTCTAAAATATTATTGGGCCTAGCCTATATAATAGTCACCCAGGCGTTAAGCGTGTTTGAGTTTGAAAGGTTTATAGGCTCTACTTAGGATTTGGGCTAAGAATTTAAATCTTAGGGCTTAAAGAATTGAGTCAACTATCTGGGATTTGGGATTTTAAAAAATTTCCTTAAGCCCTCCCAATACCCACTGCTTAGGAAGTTTATTACGAGACACTCCACCCAAAACCTCCCATCTCTTGGCCTTCAGCTCTCAAACCCTTAATTCTGACCCTTGAATCCTAGACTCTAGAGTTCGACCTTCAACTTTTGGCCTCTCAAACCCTTAATTCTGACCTTTGAATCCTAGACTCTAGAGTTCGACCTTCAACCTTTGGCCTTTGACCCTTTAACCTAAACCCCGCCTTGCCTCGTAACCTCAAACCTTGTAGGCTCGACCCAAGGTGAAAGCTTCAGAATAATCCTTAAGTTGTTATATAATGCAAGCCTCATATCATCGAAGTTTTAGTTTATAAGAAAAGAGAGCTAGTGGAGAGGAATTAAGAAAAGAGAGAATTAAAATTAGCAGAGGAAGAGAAAAAGAAAAACAGAGCCCCCAACCGGTTCAGCAAATCAAACCGCCGCGCCACTCGACCCCATCTCCGCCCATGCCGACCAGTCCCGCCGTCGCCGCCACCGTTGTCCACCCCGGCCACCATCGCCGGCAAACCCGTCGCCGTAGAGCTCACCGATGGCCAGCCGTTTCTCTCTCTCCGTCTCTCTCTCGCGGTAGAACTACCACCACCATCCGAACCACCAACCACTACTGGAAGCACCACCGAGACCGCTAGAACCATCACTAACGACCACAGCCACCACCCCACCACGATAATACAACACCACCACCACTATATGCAAGCACACCGCCACCACTGTGCACGCCACCACCGCTCTACCACCCGTGACCACCACTCCTCTGACAGCCTAATGCCCCTAATGAATGGTTCCGATTGCTGGTAAACTACTCCGGTGAATCCGAATCAGAGAATTATTGTTGAATTTTTTTTTAATTAAAAACAGTTTTTCCGGTCATCTTTAAACAACTGCAGCCATCACCTACGACCTCCGTTTTGACCACTTTAAGTTTGAATAGACTCATCTCACGGTCACCTACACGTAGCCACAACCGGCTATCAACACCAACGTCCGAATTGCCCAAACGAAGGTGCCGAAGTTGGACTGATAAAACCGAAAACCAAAAATTCTCATGCACGTTAGTGCATGAGTTGTATGAAGAGTGTAATTTTCATTGTTTAATTTATATTGTTTTATTATTAAATAAAATAGGGTTTTGATAATAATAATAATAAATGTTTTAATAATTAGTTTTAATAATAAGAAAAATATTGTTTTATTTAAATTATGGAAATTGAATCTTTTATAGAATAAATTGCGAATATGAAAATTTTATATTTGTATACACAGAGTTGAAATAAACTTTTATCACATAAATAATCTTATTTTTGTCAAAATATTATAATTTTTAAAACTATAAGATAAAATATTAACTTCTTTAATGGTTGATATAAAATAAAAGATTTTCTTAAATAAATTTTAAAATTAGTTTAAAAAGGATAAAGATTTAAAAATTTAAAAATCAAATTTATAGAATTTAAATATCTTAAAAGAAAAAGTTTTAAATAAAATAAGATAAGATTTTATATTTTGAAATAACAAGAATATTTTAATTAATTCTAGTATAAAATAAAAGGTTAATCTTAATTAAGATATTCTAAGTAAAAGAAATAAAGGTTTTATAGTTTTTATATAAATAAAATAAAGTTATGAGATTTATAGAATTCAAAGTAATTTTTTTTTATAAAAATATATTTTTTAAAGTTATTTTATAAAACTAAATAAAAATATAATTTATGTTTTTAAGAAAAATAATTAGAGTAAATAAATAAGATGTGTAATAACTAAGAATTAAATAAAAATAAGAAAATTATTCAAAAATATAAAGATAATAATTAAAGTTTTATTTTTATGTGTCATATAGATCACAACGTTACAAGCAAACAAATTGAATAATTCTGCTGAAGTTAAAGTGAGTCTCATATATCTTTGTTACTTGAATTTTTTACTCTAATTTGAATGTAAACTTTTATGTCTTCACCTAAAATGATGATTTTCGTACAATTTTTCTGTCATGGACATATCTTTAAAAATTGTAATTATTTCTATTTTGAGAACATATAAATATCTTGGTTGAGTCTATTCTAAAAATGTATATACGATGATAGTTTAAATAGTGTTAGCTCGGTCGCTGGGGTGTTGAACAGCGAGATGTATAAGGATGAGATCACTGTTAGGTGATTGCTAGTTATAATATCACAGCGAAAAAGGTTGTAGGGTCGCTTCCTATATAATTCTGGCATAGCCATGAGCTAATCATCGTATGCAGAACATAATGCCTGTAATTATGTTTATGAAAATTGCTAAGATGTAATGCCAGTAATCATGTTTATGAAAACTACAAAGATGTAATGCTTGTAATCATATTTATGAAAGACTACTAGAGCTTAATGCCTGTAATTTGTTATGAAAAGTGATGTTATTACTTTCGACAAAAATAGCCTGACAATTTGTTTTCAAAAAATTGATATTCTATGACAAACCTGTAACTTTGATGTATGTGTACTTACACTAGTTTTGTTAATAGATGTATTTTTTTTAACATGTGAAGAAATTTTTTTGCTGAAATATGCCTATGCTCTGCTTATAATCACTTTTACGCATGGTTAGTAAGCTCTGGAGGTTTCTAAAATGAAATTTCTGAGAAACATAAACAAACTGTCTCTTTTATAAAAATTGTTTATCTTGAACATTCTTTTATTGCTCATAAATGAAGATAAAAAAAGAGATTTTGGATAAATTTTGACTCACTAGTCAGTCATGGACGCCATTTATGAAAATGAGTCGCGACCCTTAAATTCCCAAAAACATAGAACTATGAACTTCGTCCTTAGACCCCAATCCCAAACCCTAACTCTAGACCCTAGAAACTTCAATTCTCGAATCTCAGCACTCCAACCAGACCCCTACCTCGCACCTCCCAACCTCAACCCCTAACACCCTAACCCTTGATTGTCGATAGTGGCTATTGTGGGGTGGTGGTGGTGGGACGATGGTGGTAATAGTATAGGTAGTGAGATGGGGTGCGGGCAGTGGCAGTGGGATAGTGGTGATGGTGGTAACAGTGGTGAGATAGGAGATAAAAAATATTTTGTCATAAAAAAATTAAAAATAATTTTTTTTATTAAAATTAACTTATTCTTTGTTGATTTTTAATTTTCACCAAACCCAATACTAAAAAATAAATTTTTTTTTTTTGTATTTTTTGTCAAAACAAAAGGAGTCATAAGAAATCCAAGCATTTTCCATCGTCCAATGGGGAGCCTATCAATGGTATTTCACCGTTACAAATAACGCAAGCTGTTTGGTAAAATATATGGCACACACTGCAGGCAACTGAGTTGTGTTTAGAGTGGAAGATCACCGATTTGCCCATAATTTCCTCTATTGTAATATAGACGCGTCGTGGTTAAATGCAGAACAATTCTATGATCATTGGTTTGCCGGTTATATTACTGGGGTGCATCGTTTGGTATAAAACTTTTTAATGACTATTTTTTCATTTCTCTCATTCAAACAAGTCAGAAAAATAAAAATTTCAACCACAACATAAAGCAGTTTAGATAAGAAAAATAAATCAAGAATTCAAAACTTTGTTACTTATTTTTATCTTTACCGAATTCTTTTTAAATTTTTTTAATCAATTTTTTTGATCTTTTCAGTTCTTTTTATTGAGATGATCTGAAAAAAATAAAAAAAAATATAACTGATGACTTTAAATATATAAAAATAAGCCAAAGAAACTCAAATTTATCCCAAACGCGGCCTATTTTTCTTTACCATTTGTTAAATTATTATTTCTAAACAAACAACAAATGGTAAAGAAAAATGAATTAATATGAGATGAGAACTGAAGGTTGTCTTTGTCTTCAAAACCAATTTCACAAAAGTATTCTGCAAAAGTGTGTTTGAAAATAGCAAGGGCATAAATCTCCCTGTTTGGCACATCAACGAAGATGCCTTGTTCGATCAAGTGAACTAGTGAGCCTCATATTCCCTAATAAGCCAAGTCAGTGACTCAGACTTAAAGCTTAAGGAAGAAGATAATCTAAACCATGTATCAATAGAAGAAAGATAATCTAAACCATGGTTACAGTATGAAAGTGGACTCACAGTTTCGTGATTCCCGATTGTAGAACATTCCTCTTGTCACCGTCGGCGTACCTTTTCTTCCTTTTTGAGTGATTTGGGCTTCTTTAATACCCCAACTTAGATCACATCCTGCAACAAGAAATGCAACCAGGGAAATTTGGCTTGGTCCATCTTCATTCCTGTCCCCTGCTTCTTCTAAGCTGATTCTTTCGACAACTTTAATGCCTCAATTGACATTCAATTCTGCAACAAACAGGAAAGGTTAGTAAAGTTACCTTTTCCTTCTTTACTTCTGGTTTTCCTTCCTCCATCTCTCTTGAGCTTCTCTTTTAATCGTAAATATTCAACTCAGTACACTTTTGTAGATATTATTGGGAGAGTTTGGCTTGACTTTTGTTTTGCATACACCTCTGTTTTCTCTCCCACCTTTTGTCACCTTCTTCCTCCCTCTCTACCTACCTCGGTTTTGGTTACCAGCACACGAGTTTTATCTTTCTGTTTGGGAGAGAGAAAGAGAATAGACCTGGGGAAGAAGCAAGAGGAACAGATCATATTGCATAAAGGATCGAAGGTAAGAAATCGATTACCAGAAATGATTATTCGTAATTCAATCACTAAAGTTGTGTTCTCAAGGCTTCCTTCCCAAAATCTTGACACGTCCAACCAGCAAGCGGTGGGGAGACGTTTGTAGCCGCCGGTCAACTATCAAGTGGCTCCTCCTTTGTTTCCTCCTCTTCCCTCTGAGTTAGCAGTGTTGGGGTGGTCAGGGAGCCAGCCTTTTGAGGATGGGGAAGTTAGGGAGTTCTCCGGGTTGGGGTTGAGGGTATGGATGGAGAGGGAGATAGAGCCAATGGGGGGATTGGGAGTCCTATGTTCTTCTGGTTAGGGGGTGGAAGGTGTTGGGGGAGGGGTTTTGAAAGGTTTTGGGGATACTTTTTTCCCCGTGATCCACTAACCATGATTAGACCGGATAAGCCTGTTGTTATTGGAGGTACTGGGGGTGTGGACTATGCCTGCGTTGGTTCTTAGAAAGATGAAATGTTGAATGGATACTTAGGTGTCACCTATGAAGGTTGTGAAGACCTTGGTTGCACAATCCTCCTACTGGGATGGCGAAAAAGCCAGGGACCAGCCATGAGGTCTTGCGGAGGGAAAATGGCCGTTACTTCTTCCTTTTTCTTATGAACTTTTAAAATTACTTTATTGAATGTGAGGAGCCTAATGACCAGAAGAGGATGAGCATTGTCAAAGGGACTCTTCAGGAAATGTACAGGGAACCTTATTTGTTTGTAGTAAACCAAATTGGAGGTTATGTCGGGCATGGTGGTAAAAATTCTTTGGGGTGGTAGGAAGATTGAATGGGAGTGCCTTCTAGCTTGAGGCACAGCTATGGGCATTCTTGTGATTGAGATTCCAAAGTCCTTGAGAGAAAGGAGGTTTGTTTTGGCTCATTCTTAGTATCTTGTTTGTTCAGATCTTGAGGATGGTTTCTCATTGTCCTTTTTTGAGGTCTACAGTCCTCCCAATGCTGGTAACAGTAAGGTTCTTTGCCAGGAGCTCTCTATCATGTCTGCTGCTTGAAGGGCTCTTTGGTTTGCAGGAGGGGACTTCAACATCATCAAATTCTCACATAAGAGGTTGGGCTGTGACTATTTGGGAGGAAGGTTCACTTGGCGTAATAGCTTGTCTATGTCAGGCTTGATAGAATGCTAGATAGCTCTGATTGAGAGGAGCACTTTCTTAATGCTTTCCAGTACTACTTTCCCATCCCAGGTGCACTCCGGATCATGTCCCCATTACATTAGATGATGGTGGACTATCTCGAGCCCCTACTCCCCTCCATTTGAGAACATGTGGCATAGGAAGGTTTTTTGGATAGAGTGCAGCAGTGGTGGGAAGATTTCTCGATTTCAGGAAGCTCGAGCTTTTGTCTAGATCAGAAGTTAAAATTGTTGGAAGGCAAACGGAACAAGAGCTGGAAGGGTAGAGGTGTGTATATCTATGGTTCTAGAAGATTAGTTTTTATTGAAAATGAGGGGATGGGGTTTGTCTTTTGAAGAGAAGTTGAGTTGAGTGATGAAAAAAGATGAGATGTGGAGGTTACTTCTATACAAAGAGATCAGTTGGAGATAATAGGATAGGTCTTTGTGGCTTGGAGAAAGGGATAGTAATAGCAAATTCTTTCATCGTATTGCTAATGCTCATATGGGGAAAATTGTTATTGATGTGTTAGAGCTGACGAAGGATGGTCAAGTTGCTTCGAGTATTGTTAGCTGTTATCACTGTCTCTATTCCAAGGAGACAGTTTGTAAACATATGCTTGATAATATTGATTTTTCTTTGATTAGTCTCGATGATCTTGTGTGGCTTGAGAGACCATTTAGCGAGGAGGAGGTGGTGGATGCTCTATAAAGTCTCGATGGGAACAAGGCTCCAAGCCTGGACAACTTCTCCATGGCATTTTTCAAAAAATGCAGGGGCTTTTTTAGAGGAGATGTGATGGCTACCATTTAGTGCTTTTACCATTTAGGAGGATTTGAAAGAAGCCTTAATGCCTCTTTCATTGCACTAGCGCCAAAGAAAGGAGAAACAATGGAGCACTAGAGCTGAAGGATTTTAGACCTATTAGCGTGATAGGAGATGTGTATAAAATCATTGCTAAACTATTGGCCAAGAGGCTTAGGGTTGTGATTGTAAAGGTCATCTCAGAATCCTATAATGCTTTTGTAAGGATTGGACAGATCCTAGATGTAGTTTTTGTTGCCAATGAATGTGTCGATTCTAGAGTTCTTAACAAAGTGCTTGGGATTATTTATAATCTCGATTTAGAGAAAGACCTATGATCATGTGAAATGGAATTTTCTCCTTTACATGCTTCGTAGGATTGGCTTTGGTGAAAGGTGGGAGAGGTGGATTAGATTCTATACTTCTGTAGTAAAGTTTTCAATCCTAGTAAATGGCGTTCTCAAATAATTTTTTCTAGCTTAAGGGGGTTGAGGCAAGACGATCCTTTATCTCCCTTGATGTTTCTCATTGTTATGGAAGCTTGAGTAAGATGATTTATAAAATGTCTATAGATGGTTTTATCTGTGATTTTCAGGCAAGTCTCAGTGAAGGGTTAGAGTTTTCAATGTCACATTTGCTCTTTGTAGATGACGCCATGATTTTCTGTAGAGCGGAGGCGAATGAGTTAAGATTTTTGCGATGTATCCTTCCTTGCTTTGCAGCTTCTTCTAGGTTTCAGGTGAATCTTCCCAAAAGTGAGATTATTCTTTTGAGGAAATGTAGCTATCGTGGAGATGATGGCTTTGAACCTGGGATATAGAGTGAGTTCTCTTCCTTTTGTGTATATGGGAATGCCTTTAGGTTTCTCTTATAAAGCTAAGGCGACTTGGGATCTCGTTGTGGAAAGGTTTGAGAAGAGGCTGATTTCTTAGAAAAGGCAGTATCTCTCTAAAGGCCATAGGCTAGCCCTTATAAGAGTACTTAAGCCAGTTTATCAATTTATTTCATCTCTCTTTTCTCTATCTCTCTTTTCTCTATCCCTCGGAGACTAGAAATGATACTGAGAAATTTCCTTTGGAAAGGGTTGGGCGAGGAATTTTAAGTATCATCTTATATAATGGAGCATGATTCTTCTTTCCAAGGAAATGAATCAGCTTGTGGAAGAGAATGGTAGCTGACAGGTACAAATGCTTGGAGGGAGATTGAAGGGAGAGCGGACCACAGTTCCCATAAGTGGGGATTTTGGTAAGCGGTTGTGGAAAGGTATCATGCGGGTGTGGAAAGTTTTTCTTCCCAGAATTGCTTTTAAGGCAGATAATGGGAGAAAAGTAAAGTTTTGGTTGGACATTGGTGTAGTCGTAGGCTTTATAAGAAACTTATCCAGTTCTGTTTAGCATTGTGTTGAATAAAAGGGCTTTTGTGAGTGATTATTGATCTACTGAAACTAGCGGTGGAGTATGGAACCCTTTGTTCAGGAAAATATTGTTTTGACTGAGAAGTATGCTCTATAGCAGATCTTCTTAGGACTCTTTCTGGCTGCGGAGTCTAGTTAGACGTGCAGAGTCTAGCCGAACGTAGAGGTCCTTGTGTTCTTAGTGGTGAACCTGTATAAGGGCCTTGTGCTCTTAAGTGACTCTGGTTTCCTTTGAAAAGGAATGTGCTGTGCCAAAACTCCTCCTAAGCCTAATGTATTTTTTTATTGCTTGGATGGCCACTAAGGAAGCTATCCTCACAATGGACGATTTGAGGAGAAGGGGTAATGTTGTGGTTGATCGGTGTTGCTCGCATAAAAGGGCAAGGGAGGTGGTCAATCATTTGTTATTGCATTGCCCGATGACCGAAGTTCTGGAATATGACTCTGTTGTGCTTTAGGGTTACCTGGGTGATGCCTAGATCGGTGAAGGCTCGTTTCGTATGCTATTATTATAAAGGATGTTCAAAGATGAATAAGAAGAAAGCCTGGAGCATGATCCCTCTCTGTATCATGTGGTGCAGTTGGCGAGAGAGAACTTTAGATCCTTTGAGGGTGTTAAGTGACCCACTCCTTTTTTGAAAGGGGTGGTGTTTTTGACCCTCTATTTTTGGCTTCACGGCATCTGTACTCTTTTTTGGATTCTTTTTCTTAGTTGTGGGGAAATTTGAGTATCCTAGTGGCAGTATAGGTCTTGTTTTTGGCTTTATATACGTGCTAGTGCTAGTACTTGTTCTGGCGTTTTGGCAATTTAATGACATTACTTCTCGGAAAAAAAAAAGGTCCCACAATAATTTTGATAACAAATCAAGCCACCGTGGAAAGCGGTTTGAGAAAAACCCTGTTTGTTTCTATTCCCAAGTCACCAATCCAAAATGGAAGACCAAGAAGGATGGTTTTCAAGGTAATTTCAAATCCAAACTCATCTCCATTTCCACGGATTCCCCAGGAAAAGATTTTATTATCAAGTTTTGATTACGAGAACTATTTGGTTGTAAACAGAAAGCCTATACAGTGATTCCTGCCCACATAATAGCCAAAGCAATATGGACACTCCACGGCCTTGACCTCAGATAGGCCCAATCACACGAAATGAAATGCAATATGTTGACCAACATGCTTACAAAGTTCTCAGAGCACTCAAACGCCCTTGTTAGAGGAGAGAAGACTGACCTCTATAACCTCTGCATCAAAGAAGAGCCTTTAGAGTCCCCACCAGAATCGCCATAATTAGCTCTGAAGTAGAGCATCCAAGTTACTGGGTTTCATCAAATATAACCTGGAATCATGTACACTAGTGACCAAATCTAACCTACTTATGCCCTAGATTGTGAACTACGGTGCCAGCTGACAGAGAAAAGAACCTTGTTACATAACCTGTGTTCTTCCAGAATAATTAATGAAACCAGCAGAAACTGGTCTTTTGATTTCACTTCATCCTCGATTCTAGTTCTCAAATACCATTACTCAACTTGAGAAACCTGGGACTATGAGGGGATTATTAACGTTGTACTCTTTCACTGTTGTTGGTCTTCTTGTGTTAAAATGAGACAAAGGTGAACCTCAATTTGGCTGCAACAATTCACCATATCCTAAAGGTAACCAAAAACAACAACTATCAAAACTGAAACCAGTCCAGTGAATAACAGGATACTACAAAACCTATAGCAATAAGATTCAAATTAACATTAAAAGAACAACTAGAGAGTCATAACCACTGACAAACGTCAAAAGAAAACACACAAATAAATAAACAAAACCACACACACTTAAACCAAGTCCCCGACATTTTGCTAAGCCTTTAGTTGCTAGATACAATGCCTCAAATGGAATTTTTTTTTTTTTGAACGGCAAATACTCGAACACCCATTACTCTCACACCTTGCACTTAACAATGCTTAAACTCCTAACCCTCCTATTTGGGAGGTAAACGCCTATTAATATTTTGATCTCCCATCACCCTCAGTAATCACATCTTTGAATGCTCCACCACTGGGGATCATAGGCAAGACATGCTCTTGATGTGGTACAACAACATCCAACAAATATGGCCCCGGGGTATCCAACATCTTCTGAATTGCAGCTCTAAGATCTCCCTTCTTTGTCACCCGAGCAGCAGGTATTTCACAAGCCTCTGCAAACTTCAACATATTTGGAAAAATCTCAGATTCTTTTGCCGGGTTACCCAAATATGTGTGAGCCCTATTAGCCTTGTAAAATCGATCTTCCCATTGAACAACCATACCCAAATGCTGATTATTGAGTAACATTATCTTCACAGGGAGATTCTCCACCCGGATTGTAGCCAACTCCTGGACATTCATGATAAAACTTCCATCGCCATCAATGTCCACAACAACTGCATCAGGTCTTGCAACAGCAGCTCCAATTGCAGCAGGCAAACCAAAACCCATAGCCCCTAATCCGCCCGATGTCAGCCACTGCCTGGGTCTGTTGTACTTGTAAAATTGAGCAGCCCACATCTGATGCTGTCCAACACCGGTGCTTATAATTGCATTCCCATTCGTTAACTCGTCAAGAACCTGAATGGCAAACTGAGGTGGAATGGCATCTCCAAAAGTTTTGTAACTCAGTGGGTACTGCATTTTTTGGACCTTCAGATCTTGCCACCAGGCAGAAAAATCAAGCTTAAGATTTGCCCTTTTCCCCTCCAAAATCTCATTCAAACCTTTCAGAGCCAACTTCACATCTGCACAAACCGACACATGGGGTTGCTTATTCTTACCTATCTCTGCCGAATCAATATCAATGTGGACAATCTTTGCTCGGCTTGCAAAAGCTTCGAGCTTTCCTGTCACACGGTCATCAAACCTGACCCCAAAAGCAAGCAACAAATCACTTTTATCCACAGCGAAATTCGCATAAACAGTACCATGCATTCCAAGCATTTGAAGAGACAACTCATCTGAACATGGGTATGCCCCAAGACCCATCAAAGTACTCGCTACCGGAATGCCCGTAAGCTCCACAAATCTCCTCAACTCCTCGCTCGAATTCAGACATCCACCACCAACATACAAAACCGGGTTTTTGGACTCTGATATCAACCTGGCAATCTGTTCCAAATGGGCCTCCTGTGGTGGTTTCGGCAGTCTCGCCATGTAACCAGGTAATCTCACGGGTTGATCCCATTTAGGAACCGCCAATTGTTGCTGTATATCTTTCGGAATATCAATCAACACCGCGCCGGGACGTCCCGACGATGCGAGAAAGAAGGCCTCGCGCACAATTCGTGGAATATCTTCTACATCCAGAACAAGGTAATTGTGTTTGGTTATAGATCTAGTTACCTCAACAATTGGGGTCTCCTGGAACGCGTCAGTGCCTATCATCCGCCTCGGGACCTGCCCGGTAATGGCGACGATGGGTACACTGTCGAGCATTGCGTCGGCGAGGCCGCTGACCAAGTTGGTGGCGCCGGGGCCGGAAGTGGCGATGCAGACTCCAGGGAGACCGGAGGCCCGCGCGTAGCCCTCGGCGGCGAAGATGCCGCCCTGCTCGTGGCGCGGGAGGACGTTTCGGATGATGTTGGAGCGCGTGAGAGCCTGGTGGATTTCCATTGACGCGCCGCCGGGGTAGGCGAAGACATTCGTCACGCCCTCGCGCTCGAGGGCCTCGACGAGGATGTCGCTGCCTTTTCTGGGTTCGTCAGCGGCGAATCGGGCGACAAATGTTTCTGGGTTTCCGCCGGCGGTAGTGGTGGCGGCGGCGGCGGTTTTGGGGTTGGAGAAGACGTTGGAGATGTGGAGAGGGCGGCGGAGGATGGATCTTTGGGGTTTAGAGGGAATAGGGAGAGTAAATGTAGAAAGAAGGTCTCGTGATTTGGAATGGGAGATTGAGGGAGGCTTAGAAATGGCAGGGTTTGGAGCAATAGCCGCCATGTCCGACGAGCAGAGAGAGAAACAGGGGACTCTGTGTGGAGAGGGATTTGGCTGGGGAAGAAGACACGAGGTGAGAGAGATAAACCTTATAGCCGCCCGCCAGAATCATCGAAAAACCACATAAATATAGGTCCTGTTTGGGTGCACATGGCTTATTGGTTTATTGACTTATAAGTCAAAAATAAGTTACGACATCTAAACGAACCAAATAAGTCACATTTTAAGTCAATAAACAAATAAGCTAATAAGCTAAATAAGCTAAAAATCATCCAAACGAACCAAATAAGCCACATTTTAAGCTAATAAACAAATAAACTAATAAGCTAAATAAGCCAAAAATCATCCAAACGAACAAACTTATTTAAGTAAATAAGTTAAAATAAGCAAAATAAGTCAAAAATTACCCAAACGAACTAAGCTTAAACGAAATGACTTATTTGTGTTACCCAAACGAATCAACTTATTTGTGTTTTGTCTTATTTACTTATAAGCAAATAAGTAATAAACAATCCATCCAAATAGGATCATAAAACCATTTTGTAATTGGGAAAAAAATAATTTTACCACTTTCACTTTTTATTCGACTAAAAAAAAAAAAATACCACTTTCACTTTTTATTCGAATACACCATTTTTACTTTAGTTAAAAAACTAAATAAAATTTAAAATCGGCTATTTCATAAATTAACTTTTTAGTTAGTGTTTGAAAAGAAAAAATTAGTTATAGTAGTCTTTGGATTATTTTTAAAATAGGAAGAAAAAGTAAATGAAAGGTAGGTGAGGAAAGAAAAAGCTTATTTTTTAGAGATTTTATTTCCTTTTAAAATTGAGAGAAAATGGAGGAGAAGTAAGAAAAAGATTACACTTGGTGGTGTACCTATTTTAATTTGTGGCTTTTATTGATAATCATTTTAGAAAAGTGTGGGTATACATTTTAAAATCTAAAGAGCAAGTGTTGGATGCCTTTAAACATTTTCATGTTAGTGTTGAAACCAGAAATAGAAAAATCTCTATAGTGTATGTCATTTTGTGAATATTACAGAAGCCACAGTATTAAGCATTAAAAAACTACTCCCAAGACTCTTTAACATGATGGTATAGTAGAAAGGATAAATTGCATCATTGTTATAAAAGTGAGATTAATGTTGTCAGATGCAAAATTGTCAAAATCTTTATGAAATGAGGTAAGAAAAACTACAGTTGATTTGATCAACTATTTGGCTTAGTTTTTTTTGAAGTTTTTTAAAAAGTTTACTTATTTGGTTTCTATTATAATTAATTAATTTTTTTATATTTTTTTATATTTATTTTTATAATAAAAAAATTCTTTAAAAAATTAAACTAAACAAATGCTAAATACCTTAACGTAGCCATCTCCAAAATTAACACTACTTCCAACGTTGTATGCACGCGCGAGATGCTCCTGTGACACTCAAAAGTTTTTTTAGCCAAAACGACGTCGTTTTGACTTATTATAATTTCAGTCCATTTTGAACGCCAAATGGTGCCGTTTGAGGGCGCAGCACCCTCGTAACACACAAGGGGCGCAGCACCAACCCCAAACCCCCATCAAAGATACATTTCAATCTTTTCGTAACACCAACCCCAAACTCCCGTTAAAGATACATTTCAATATTTAATAGAGGAATATTAACCTAACGTTTTTCATATTGGTTTCCACAAAGGGTAAAGCTCTTCTTAATGTGCCGATCAAAAAAAAAGAAGCTCTTCTTAATACCTTATTCTCCTCTTTTAAGATTCACCCAGATTTTATTTTATGGGACTATAATAAGTTTATAACGATAATTGGAACCCTAAATTTGCAAAAAAAAAAGTTATCTATGTAGAAATTCAATTTGATAAAAAAGTAATCAGTTTATGAACAAAACACCTTTTTGTTTTGTTTTGTTTTGTTTTTCAAAATAGATTATTTAGGTTTAAAATGAGCTTTTAAAGTTTAACTGGTATATTTTATAATATAAAGTATAATTTATTCATGTAACTATCGATGTTCAATCAAATTGAATTTTTATAATTAAGTAAATTTTTTTTTTTTGCAAACTTATGATATGAAGTGTTTGAATTTTCAATGTGCTCCACAAAAGCCTAAAAAATGGAATATTGAGAGATTTTGAGAGTAGCTTAACTCAAAGAAGACCACCAAAAGTGGCCTAATCTTGTTAGCTTATATATAGTCTTTTGATCCCCAAGTGAAGAAAAGTGAAGATTGAACAATGAACAGTTGAGCAGAATAAAGAGAGGGAAAAGCAGCAACATGGCTTTTGGGTAAAAGAAAAGAGAAAAGATTGCTTAAAAAAAAAAAAAAAAAAGTGAGAGATAAGAAGAGAAATCCAATTAAGAGAAGGTAGATTAATTTTTTTTTTCTATGGAAGGCATAACTCTTTTCTTATCTTTCTTTCTTATTTTTTATCTCATTCCACTTTCAAAGAAAATCTCGTTTTTTCCAAATGACCCTTCTCCAAATTGGCATTTTTATAAAAAATAAATCAATTTTTTTTAGAAGAATGAAGATTTGGGTGTACTAATGGGACCGATCAAGTTATTTTTTCGCAGGAAAAGTTCTCCCAATTTTGCGATTTCTTTTCAAACTCTCTAAAAACAATTTTTTTGGACAATTCATTTACTTTTCAGATCCTTTGGCCCATTTTGTTAACAAAAAAAATTCATAATATCAACAGATTTGAATATTTCTTGTCATAAATTTAGACGAATAATGTATACACTTTTAAGGTTTTAATGATCGAAATGTGTGGCCGATTAAAACTTGTAATCAAATATGGACCCCAATACAAATAGAACCAGCCCAAAATGGATATAATTTTGTAACCCATTAGAAACTTTTTAAATTCTAGGCAGCCCATTAGGACCATCTACCTATAATTTTAAACCTATTAGAAAAATATGGACATTTTATTAGGGTTTAATGGCTTTTAAGTCTTTAAAAAAATTTGACTAGCTCATTAGGGTCCTCCACTAATAGTTTTAAGTCCTTTCAAAAAACTGAACAGCTCATAAGAATAAGATTATCCAAAAATGACTTTTCATTGCATTAAAAATTTGAACAATCTATGGGTGTACAAAAAAAATGGATTTCGGGCCCATTAAAAATAGTAGAAAGTCTATGGTATTCAAAAAGTAGTTTTTAGCCCATTTAATGGAGTTATGTATAGATGTTATGGCTGTATTTGCATCGTCATCAACATCAAGTAGCAAAAAAGCTTTCAACGTATGAGGTTATTTTGAAAAAATAATAAATAATAAAAATAATGCTACTGTAGTCATTAAAGTTAAATATAAGATTTATAATAAATTAGTTAACAATAACACAGCGAATGACACTAGTGACGTCCCAATTTTAACCAAAAAATACAAATAAATAGAGGTCTAACGGGTAACATAACTAATTTTTCTTAAGATCCTCTATGGGCACAAGAACTGATAATTGACCATACAGATAAATGTGAACATTTTTCTTACAATGAGTAAAGAACTTGAATTCGTTGAATTAGTACGAGGGACATTTATGCCCCATTTTTAAGGGCTTTTTAGAAAATCTACTAAAAAATAAGATTTTACAAAAATATAAAAATATTCAAATAGAATTAGGAAATTTAATAAAAAATATAAAAAATAAAATTTATTTACCTTCTGATTTATGAAAAGCACGGTAAGGTACAAAATACTTATGTATTACTATATATTTTATAGATGATGAATATAATTTAACTAAAAGAATTATATCATTTAGATGTGGAGGTTAATAATAAATTTTTTTTATTACTTTAAATAATACTTCTTATTAAGATGAATGTGTTCAATATCTTAAACGTAAATTACAACTTCTTTTATTTGAAGAATTATTTATGTTCGGTGCTCTGCTCATGTATTACATTTAATTATTAAATAACTTAACCAATATGATGAATCGGTTGATAGATTAAAAAAAAATCATAAAAATATAATGAATAGTAAGAATAATAAATAATAGTACTAAAATATTAGACATTTATAAAAAAAAGTACGCATAGAAAAAGATTTAAAAGTTAGAAAATTACCAATCGGAATAAAAATTAGATGAAATATTGTATACAATATGTTACAAGTAGCAATAAAAAAAAGTAATTAATTTATTCTTTAAAATACAATCAGTAAAAATATTTATTTACCAACTAGTCATGATTGGGGTAATATAAATTTGTACAAAAAAATTAAAAATATTTGATGAATCAACTAAATTATTTTTTTATATTTAAACTCTAACTACTCCACTTGTTTTATACCAACTTAGAAAAAATAATGAAATTTTTGTAGAGTATTAACAAAATAATAGATATTTTGATGTAATTAATAATATAAAATTTAAATTTAATAAATATTATGATAGATTACTATATATTTTTGAATGATCTTAGGTGTCAAGATATTAGTTTATTTTTTTGGGATGAAACTAATGATAGACAAGAATAAATTTTTTTTTCGGTAAAGAGATAATATTATAAACAAAGGAGGAAGAATAGCATCTCAATGAAAAAAATTCTATAGAAAGACGTATCAAACAACCTCAAAAAGTACAAAAGAGGCCCAATCAATCTTTAATACACTTAAAGAATTATATGACGGATGTAAACAAAATACACTGTCAAATAAAAAACAAATACTATCCTCCGCAACTTCATCTCAAAGTGGTTCTATATTTTCATAAATATAAGTTAGAAGACTTATATAACACTAAGGTAGTTCTATCTTAAAACTCCAATGTTATTTAGACACCCCTGAAAATACCCGCAAAAATAAATTTAATATTTTAAAATATTAAAACAACACGAGTTGTCGTAATCAATTTTATTCGCAAGATTGTAATATACTAACAGTATATGTTTCCATAGTTACTTGTACGAGGGCGTCTCGTATATTACATTTATTTGATGGGTTGAACCCAGCTCGATCGCACTCGCCCGTTGACTGACCTACAAAAAGGGCACATATGTGAACTAGCTGGCGGCGTCTCGCCGGATGCCACTCCGATGATTAAATTAGAGAGAATCTTAGAGAAGAAAGAAATTGTGCTTCTGCCATGTTACTTACTTGGTGAGACTTTTTCCCGCTTTTATAGTGTTTTTGCAATGTAGTCTCCCTCCTCTTTCTTATGATTACTCCTTCTGCCACATGTCACCTCAAACCTGTTCTTGCAACCTGACACCTGCTCTGCCACCTGACACGAACATCTCCAGCGGTCACATCGTCGTAAAAGATATGAGCTTGGCCGTACCTCTGGCCGAGCTCCCATCACTGGATACTTCCCCGAGGTCACAGGGCACTTGACAACCAGGTGCTCTCGGTCAAGTCGCATTTAATGCTACTGTGGTCATGGTCAAATCACATTTAATGCATCGTCAGAGCAGTAATGAGGCCTAGGACCGAACTCGTGCGATCCCTATAGGTCGGCCATACGGATATTTTGTAGAGCCGAATTCATTCCTTTACAGGGAGGTTTCCATAGGGCCGGGCCCCTATGCGACGTATTCGGGTCAGGGTTTCGGCCCACCCGCTTCATTTGCCCCTCAGCTCTTCTCTTGCCCCGCATGAGGGGAGCTGATTGGGTTCTTTTCCCATAAATGGCCTCGCCGCCATCTCTTTAATGCGCCGTATTTCGCACTTGCGCCTGCCACGTGTCAGAGACGCATTGGTCCAATTCGACGCGTCTTTTCCCTTCCTGAGGACGCGATGATGATGCTTCCCTTTCCCAAGGTGGCTGTTGGCGCTTCGGAGATCTCCCCAAAGCATTACTACATGCTTATATAAAGAAAGCTTGTGGCCTTCAATTCCCTCTTTCCACAACCCATTACTCTCTGCGATTTCATTGTCCTCATCACCTTCGTCTTCCCCATCTCCTGATTGCCCATCCTTCGCCGGTTCTTCACGCTGCTAGCCTACGCCGTAGAACGTTCTCGTCGACGCCTATTCTGCGTCGCATTAATCCTTCAAGACCCGTAAGTTTTCTCTTTCTCTCGTCTTTAAGTTCGTCAGTCCTTGGATTTCCAAGTAGCCAGACGCTTTTGGGATTTTAGCCTTTTTTTTGGGTTCTGGGTTCTGGTTTTTTTTGGGTTTTGGGTTCTGGTTTTTTTTGGGTTTTGGGTTCTGGTCATCTCTTCTTTTCTCCCTATTGCTTTTATTCCCTCCAGTGCGAGCGATGGCGAGGAGAAAGGGGAAATTCGTAAAGGAGGTAAACACTCCGTTTGCCTTGGCCGCGTTTATGGCCAGGTATCAAATCCCTCCTTCCGTGACCCTTCGCTACTGTGACCCTGACATTCCCGGCACTCCTTTTCGGCCTAGGGGAAACGAGGTCGAATTTCCCATTGTCGCTATCGTGGAGGCCGGGGTTCGATTTCCCATCGACCCTCTGCTCAGGGAGATGTTGGCCACCTGCCGTCTCACCCCCAACAGGTCTCCATAAACTTTTTTAGGGTAGTCATGGGGGTGGCTGAGATCAATCGCCGATATGGATTGAATCTCAACATCCCCGAGATTTTTCACAGCTACACCCTGGCCTACTACGACTGCACCTACTATCTCCGTCAAAGGAGCGTTGCCCAGCAAATGGTGCACGATCTCCCAGAATCAGACAAGCATAGTGACGACCAGATCTTGGTTGGGGGGGACTTCGAGTTTCAAGCCAACCACGCTGGACTTGCTGGTCGTTCCATCCCAAGGGTCCCAGGGAGTCCAGGTTGGTTCGGCCACATTCATTTTTGTATCTTCCGTTTGTATTTCATTCCTTCATCTTGTCATTTATGTACTTCTTTTCTCCATTTTTGTAGTGGCCTCCTTACCGAAACAAAAAAAGAGGCAAGCCGTCTTCGGGGAAGTTCAACGCTGTCTCAATATTCGTCAAACCCGTTCGGCTCCTGATCTACTGGGCTATACGCCGAGCTACTGTCGCGTGATCCGACATAGAGGAGTTCGGTAGCAAGATCCACCGGCTTTACCAGCAGTCTCTCCTTCTAACTCTCAACCTCAACAACAAGAGGAGGAAGTGTCGAGGCAAAGGACCTTCGACCTCCGTGCTGCCTTTCTTGGTAGAGGGACAGCGAGCACCTCTGCCAGACCGACAGTCCGCATCACTGCACCCTCTCCCGCATCGCAACCCGCGTTGGCACCGCAGATCTCTCCATCTTCTCCCCATCAGATCGGCGCGCCAATAACAGCCAAAATCCCTCCCTTTGGGAGGAGGCCTCGTCTCCTCCTGGAGGGCGTCCTGCTCAACGCCGTCGTTTAATACGAGGCGACGGCCTTCATGTTGCTGAGGGAGCCGTTGAAACAGGAACTCAGTTCAAGAGCGATCCCCCAGCCCCATGGCTCCTAGAGTTCAACGTCGAGGGCCAACCTGTCAACGTGGCCGATAGCTCCAAAACAGGTTCGGTGGCTCAGAGCCTTGCCAAAGGCCTGGCCCTTCCGTTAGACGTGGCCGACCATTCTAGGCAGTCATTACCTGTGCTCTTCGACCGGGTTTATTAGCTCGGTGTTGGAGTAAGTCTTCTTGTGTTATACTTTAATCTTTCTTTAACGTTACTTCTCTCGCTAATCGTGTATCCCTATTTTGTTTTTGTTGTTCATAGCAAATGCAGGCTATCACGGTACTTCATGACCGATATGCCGAGCTATCCAGGGAGACGAAGAAACTTGCCAAGGCGCTGACGTTGTCTTCCCAGCAAGTGAAAGAGTTGGAAGCTGATCAAGCTCGCAGCGCCTTGGCTTTACAAGGTGTGGAGGCCAGACTGAGGGCTTCTCAAGAAGAAGAAAAGAAAGCTAAAGAGGCTGCCTCTGCCCTGGTAGCCACAAACGCTGAACTCCGTGCCCTGACAGAGGCTTCCCAAGCTGAAGCCGAAGCACAAAAGAAGATAGCAGCCGACCTTGAAGCGGCAAGAGCAGAACGAGATGACCAGCTCTGGCAACAGGGCTGGGACGAGTGCGGGGCTCACCTCTCCAAAGAGGTCCTCAGCTTGAAGGCTGAGCTTTTAGCCATCGGCTATAGCAGGCCTTAGAAAGGGCTGGAGTACCTCTGGACTCCCCTCTTTGGGGAGAGCCCCCCACTGATGCAGACGCCGCAGCAGCAGCGGAGGAGCAAATGGCCGAGACGCAAGCTACCGAGCATGATGCACCGCCAGAACTTCCCATACCCCGAGTTGGGGATCTTCAAGACACTACCGCCAGCCGACATGCATTCGCTAGGGCGGAAGTCGTTGAGATACCGGACAACGATAGGGAGGAACACGCCGGAGCTGTGCCTGAAGCGGTGGACCATTGAGCCGAACTGACATCCCTTTCATTTTATTTACCATTTTCTACATGTATTCTTCGTTATGCAAAGTGTGGAGCTTCGGCCATTTTGACGTTTGTACGGCCATACTTCCCTCAATGTATGGATTATTATTACATGAATGAAAACCTTTAAATCAGTTGAATGAAAGTCTTTTTTCTCGTTTGAATTCTTTAGTGAGAGGATTTGCTATTCCTAGGCCGATCTGGCCTCTACGTTGGGGGGTTGTTAGAAACTCTGAGAGTTGTTCAAACTCTTGAGAGGATATTTTATCATTAGGCCGAGCTAGCCTCATCCCAGCAAGGGGTTGTTAGAAACCTTGGAGTTGTTCAAACTCTTGAGAGGATATTTTATCCTTAGGCCGAGCTGGCCTCATCCCAGTAAGGGGTTGTTTAGAAACCCTGAGAGTTGTTCAAACTCTTGAGAGAATATTCTATCCTCAGGTTGAGCTGGCCTCTACTTCGAGGGATTGTTAGAAATCCTGAGAGTTGTTTAAACTCTTGAGAGGATATTCTATCCTTAGGCCGAGCTGGCCTCTGCTTCAAGGGGTTGTTAGAAATCCTAAGAGTCGTTCAAACTCTTGAGAGGATATTCTATCCTCAGGCTGAGCTGGCCTCATCCCATCAAGGGGTTGTTAGAAACCCTGAGAGTTGTTCAAACTCTTGAGAGGATATTCTATCCTCAGGACGAGCTGGCCTCATCCAAGCAAGGGGTTGTTTAGAAACTCTGAGAGTTGTTCAAACTCTTGAGAGGATATTCTATCTTCAGGCCGAGCTGGCCTCTTGTTAGAAACCCTAAGAGTTGTTCAAACTCTGGAGAGGATATTCTATCCTCAGGCCGAGCTGGCCTCATCCCAGTAAGGGATTATTTAGAAACCCTGAGAGTTGTTCAAACTCTTGAGAGGATATTCTATCCTCAGGCCGAGTTGGCCTCTGCTTCGAGGGGTTGTTAGAAACCCTGAGAGTTGTTCAAACTCTTGAGAGGATATTCTATCCTCAGGCCGAGCTG
>JAULJZ010000023.1:10424241-10437545 GCA_032270985.1 Heliamphora pulchella
TTTTAAATAGGGACATTATTGTCCTTTAATCTTTAATCCAGTTGGCCTGGATTGTTAAACCTAGCTTCTATACGGGTTTGCTAATCTCCCAATATGTGGGTTTCATAGTCCAGCTTGGACAAATAGTCCACCCCAATTGTAATCAAAAATGGTATAAATATGGCCCACATCTTTAATAATCCAATCCATAGCCTACACCAACCATCAAACATGGCCTTTGTTTGTAAGACAAAAATGGATGGATGTGCAATCGGTCCTACATGTCAAGTTTTGAGAGCTAAATTTAAGGATATTACCCCCTTCAGACAATTTTGGCCAGGATAGTTTAATTAGATACAAGCATACAACACTTTTAGAGAGAGAAAAGTACAAAATCGGGCCAAATTTGGATTAGATTTTTCTGCTTTTGGCTACAGTTTCGTTTTGATACAACGAACATTTCAATATTCTTGTTATTTTTTTAAAAATCATTTTACTATTTTTTTTTGTTGTAGAAATTTGCTTCGGAATAGCCGGCTGGCCTGTAGGGGGACAAAACAGGATATTATGAGATAAACTCCCAAATTGTGGCCAAGAATAATGTGAATATAATGTGGTTGGGAAAAATGGGTTTGACACTACCCTTTTTATGGTGGAGCAAAATGGGGTATCAACAATATCCTGATTCGCTCAGTAGGACACACTTGATGCAAGCGCAAGGTTAAGTCAAGCTATGAAACATAGATACTTCAAAAATATAGTCATACACATAATGGATACGCATTATGTACAAGTACAGCTCCGGTACAACAAAGTATGTATCGGTTACACCAAAAGAGTATCGAGTACTTTTCCAATTGTTAAGTACAACATTGGCACATTTGCGGGGTGACAAGGCTAATATGATCTAACATCTATTTTTTATTTTTTATAAATTAAAAATAATTTTGTATTTAGTATATATATAATACAATGCTAAAAAGTACAAAAATTAAATAAATTTATCGTCGTACCACAGTCGTACGCATATCATATTTTTATATTACATCGTACCAGCGTACGTGTATCGTATCGAATACGGATACCAGATACAAATACAATACAATACAATACGAATAAGGCGATACAAAAAAAAAAGGATACAGGTACGGCTAGAATACGTTTGCAAAAAATTATATTTTTTTATAATTTGTAATATTGTATTATTTATTAAACTAAACTAAAAATAATGGCTAATTCATTTTGTTCTTATTTTAAAACGTTCAATAACTATCCAAGTAAAAAATAACTGAATAAGTAATAAAATTCCATTAAGTACAAAAAATTATCTAAATGATAGTACATTCATAAAAATAAAACCAAAAAATCAACTAAATCAAAAACAACTTTGAAAAAAAATTTTAAAAAATTAAAATGTATCCAAAAAGTACCGCATCCTTATTCAAAACGCATTCCGGGCATATCTCCCCATATCCTGGGCGTATTCAAAACGTATCCGAAATTAAAAAAATAAAAAATTATTTTTGGATACATCTCAAGCATATCCAATGCGTATCTCTATGTATCAAGCGTGTATTGGTATCCAATACTTGTTTGACACTACTTTTAAAGTATCCATGTTTCGTAGGTGGTCAAGTTAATTTCCGTATGAGCACGTCATATTCTTGTTGAGAAATAAGATGCTCAGCATCCTATGCAAAAAGTAAGAAAATAAACAAAAAAAAAAGACTTGAGAGGATATTGCTTTGAATCACTAAACTCACCGTTTGGAACAAAAATGTACCATGTTTATGAGCGCTAACTCCAAAAAGCAAACCGCTAGGGCAAAATTAGGATGCAAGAATAGGTATTCAAAGTTAGGTATAGATACGTAACACGTCTTTGAGTATTTAAATAGTTTGTCTAAAGAAAAATATTGTAACAAATTGTGTTTAATGTTCAAAAATCTACATAAAATTAGATGAACATAGTGAAAACTAAGAATTTCAACCTTCTATCCATTTGAGAGGATAGAAAATTTCTTGATTATTAACATGAGCTTCTTCTTATTCAATTGTTGTAACAAAGTTCAAGGGCTCATGTGTTTAACACGAAGGATATACAATATTCCATTTAACATTGGGTTCTACATACATGCCTAGAATGAGAACAAGACCTAGGGATCACTAGCGCCCCTCTAGTAACACGCTGACCCTAGTTCGAGAACACTGGGGTCCTAATAGCTTGGTGGCTATAGTTGAAGATTCACAAAGTTGTCTCAGCCCATTCTCCCTCGAGTGAATGGAACCTTGATTGTCTTAGAAAAATAGAAAAGAAATCTACATCATCAGATATGGGAGAGTTGATGGATTGCCACCATAGGCTTATATGTGGCTCTGCTCCTGTCTATATGACACTAATCAGTGCAGGAAATATAACAAATAATGACAGTAGTGCTGCTCAGATTATTATGACAAGAATGCTCTCACGAAGTTTCATACAATATATGGAAGTCAACATTGCTCATATTAATATGACATGAGTGCTAATCCCTCGTGAAATTTCATACAATTTACAGAACTTGGGAAAAAAAGGACAAAAGAAAAAACGCGCAATGGCAATTTAGTGAAACGTGACATTACTTGGCCATTTTGTCTGGCGACTTGCTATTTTCTTATCATTACGTCTCCCCCATTTTTGGATGGAAAAAATGGAATCTCAATGGACATGTAATTTGATCATGCCCAACTTGGACATAAGAAAAAGAGACGTTTGTGATATGCACACCAACAAAAGTAACGACATTAGTGGCTTTGTCTAGTTCACAGTTGCAGCATATCAAGAAATAAACAGGTGTCTCAGCATATCTGCAATGAATGGACAAAGTAGACTAAGAAACAAGTTATGAAGAAGATTGACATCATAAGGCAGCATAGCATTGACTACTGAATCTATTGGATTTATCATCAACATGGCTACGGATATCAAGCATCTCAAGCTTGTTGAAAGTTTGCAACCAAAGGGCAATGACTATTTACAATTCGTGGAAAATATTGATGTCTGACAGCAATAAACGATCAACAAGTCTAGATTTTGGTCAAAAAGGAAGGGATGTGAAACCTTGCCTCCTATTTGTGATTCCACTCGTAAAGAAGAGAAGACAAAATTATACGAGGATAACACGAACTCCAACAGGCAGAAACCTAAGTAGTTCCAATTTAAAAACTTTATCTTGTACGTAGTGAGTGTATCAACAAAGAAATTTTGCTTATTTCTTAAATTGAATTTAGAATCTTCATAGAATATTTTCTTTCTAGTTTTTCTATGCAACCAGTAATCTATAGAAATAAGTAATAATAGCACTATACTCTATAGAAATAATTAACACTATGTTCCAAAAAATGCAAAATATATCTTTAAAAAGTAAAAGCAATTAAAATTTCGAATGATTGTTGTGTTTATGTCCCCATTCCTTATCAGCACAATGCAATGGAAACGGTGAAACTTACATTTCTAAGATCCATTCCGTCTCGCAACCTCATGCTTCCAATAGCCCTACCAACAAGATCAACTCCAAACTTTGCCATTTCAAACACCAGTGCCTACGGCCTACCAAAACTCTTCCACAAGCTATATCATAAGCTTGAAAGTAAAGCCAAGAGTCAAAGGGTGCATAAATCATTTGAAGTTGATAGTGCTCCAACCATTGGATGCGGAATCATTAATTTGAGCTAACTGTAAATCCGTTTTAGGATCCATGCACCATCCAAGAATTTGATCCATGGTCTCCATGCCCTCCAACATGTAGAGAATAACCACTTAAAAGAAATGAACCTAGGCCTATTTCCATCAATTTTATGACTTGCCACATTACCTTTGGTGAACAATTATAGTATTCCGAGTTTGCAGTGTGAACAATCTTCTTTTTTAGACAATTGGCATGGTCAAGAAACCGAAAAACAGGAATTGTATTCTCTATAATCTTAATTCCGGCTGTTCCAAAGGGACCTAGTATGAAGATTTTCAACTATTGTCAAAAGAAAAAGAATAAGCCACAGTCACCAGATTGAGAAACAATCGCCACGGAGAAAACACATTACAATTTACAAATAATCTGAAGGAAATTAAAGACCTATAAGCACCCAAACGTGAAGGGAAATAGGTCTTTTAAGTATAAACGACACTAAGAGCACGTCATCAATCTCTACAAACCTGTCTTCGGAGCTTAAACGAAACCTATTACCTAAGATTTACTTCTGCAAGAGTAGGAAAAATCTCTATATTATCAACCGCAATGAACCAAAAATTGTCAAAATCAGTGGATAAACTACACCTCAAGCAGTAAATAAAATGTAACGAAATGAACAGGAAAGATGAAAAAATTTGCTTTTTGAGGAGATGACCAAATCAAAGCAAAAAATCCAAACCCTAACAACCCAGATCTGTGAACAGTTCAATAAAATAAATAAAACATGGCGATTAAGAAGAAATGCGAAAGAACAACATACCCTTGCCCATCGAGATGGCCTTGCCCACTACTCCCTCCGCTGGCGAACGACCCATCGTCCGCAGTCTGCCACACGGACTGCCACGCCTGCGACGGTGGCTGAACGTACACCCCTGGATCAACCCCAGGCACCGCCGGACGCCCTATCATGACCCCAGGCGGCGCCGGCTGCCCCATCGGCGGGTAGAAGTAAGGGACCCCACAATCCCGAGCCCGGCCTCTTCCCTGATCTCGTCCCTCGGCACAATGTCCACCAAGAAATCAAAAATCTCGGTGCACGTGATGGCGGCGGCGATGTCGTTCTTCTGGAGGGTGCGGCGCTTGTTCTCCTCGGCGTGGAGCCAAGAGCGAATAGTTAGCTCGAGGATGAAGAGCTCGCAGGCCTTGGCGAAGAGGATCGGGGCCTCGGCAGAGATCATGCGCACGTCCTCGTCGGCCTTCATGATCTTCTTGATGCGGGCCAAGGGCAGCTGGTGGTTCTTGAAGTCGTTCACCTGTTCGATCTCTTGACGCTGGTAGGTCCAGAACACCTGGAGCTGTTGCTGTTGCTGCTGGACGAGGTGGTGATACGGCGGCTGAGAAGGGTACGACTGTGCCGCCGCCAACGCTGGTGGTTGTGGTTGGTTCTCCTCCATTTTGGGTGAGTGTGTTGGTGATGGTGGTGGTCGTGGTTTGAATGGTATACGCTGTTTCCGAGCGTCTTTGGGTTTTATATGGGAAAATGGAACGGTGTGTGTGCGACTGCTTGTTTCGATGGAAAGATTTGGGAATTGGATTTTGAGGAGGAGCAGATAGAGTCAAACACCATTCATAAATATATTTTAGAGCAAATTTCCTTTGCTTTCTTTTTGGTTTCAGTACTTTTGTTTTGTTTATTACTACACAATTTAATTGTGACTTGTGATTGGTTTCTAAAAATAAAAATACTTTTATTTATGCTATTTTTGTCAGAACAAAAAAAAAGATCCTGTAAAAAATTGTTTATTTCTGTTTAGTACTTTGAAAAATTAATAGTCAATTAAGTGAGTGTTTCTAATCAACAAAAAAATGAGTTAATTTTTACGATTTTTATTTTAATTTTTTAAAAGAAAAAATTATTTTTTGAATCTAATTATATATAGAGGGTGTTTGGTGTAGCTAAACTTACGAATTTATAGTTTTCAGCTAAAATGTAATTATGACTCTAAGCACAAATTATATAGGTTTAAAAAGTAAAATTTGTATTTATTAATGGCCTCGATTGGTTACTAGCTTAAAAGTTAATTTTTTTATTTTTTTTTTATATTTTTAGTCAAAAAAAATTTAAATTTAGTTCAAAGTATATTAATTGGTAATTTAATTTTTAAACTAACTTTTTTTAAGTTGATTGCTTAAGTAATAAGCTGGGTTTTTTATTTTTTGTTCAAAGTGTATAATTTTACCTTTTTATATATTTGATATTAAAAATTATATGTAGTTGGTAGTGGTAGTAAATAAATTATGAATAAAAGGTATTATTATATTTTAAAAATAGTGAAAGTTTGAATAGAATATTTTTAGAGTTTGTGTTTTGATTTGACCTTTTAATTTTTTTTATTTTTTTTATTTTTTTTATTTTTTTACCAAACGAACAATATTAATTTTTTAACGTTTTTAGTCAAAATGCCAAAAAGTTAAAATTGCCAATTAAGGCCTTAGAATAAAACACTACAAGCAAACATGTTTGAGTGTTCTTAATTTTTTGCTAAGCCTTTGTGTGGACAGAGGGGATGCCAAAGGAAGCAAGGAATTTTAAAGTATAAAGTTAATTATATTATGTGTAGATTATATTTAATGAGATTAATGGAAAGTTATGGAGGTATTACAAGAAAAAATAGTACAAGCATTTTAGGCACTCATTTTTCCTTCTAAAATTGAACAAACAAAAAGAAAGCGAAGCATTTGTAATAAAATATATATTTGAATGAGTAATATACTCATCTACTTATTTCTCAAAATTTTATACATCAACTTATGCATCCCTTTTCTTTTATGATTATTATCTAACCAAACAAATAATAATAATAATAATAATAATGATAATAATAATTTCCCATTTCCTTCTCTTTTCCTTCGTAACTATTATTTTATTTCACTCTCCCTCTTTCAATTCAAACGAACGCTAAATTAATTTCAAACAAACACCCTAGCACACTATTAGCATCACTCTACTACCAAACTACCATCACCCAAGTACCACTACCACCACTCCACCGCCATATCGCTCTCATTATTATTGTTATGCCCCCCACCACTATTGTCATTACCATCTCCTCCACCACCATCACCTCACCATCACAAGCTCACCATTACTATTTTTCTTTCCCTTCTAAACCTTTTCAAGACTTTATTTTGTGGGCAATGAAGTGGACCGACAACGATAATTCAAATTGTTCATTTCATAAATTCAGCAGAGAAGATTTTTTATGCAAAAATTTAATTTAATTAAATATTGATAGATACATGAACAAATTACGCTTTGTTTTACAAATAAACGAAAATTGTCTATTTTGTAAAAAAAAACCACAATGTACGCATGTATCTATCGATGCCCGATCAAGCTGAAGTTTTGCATAGATGATTTCCTCTATGAGGTCTATGGGATGAACAATTCGAATTATCGTTGGGAGTCCATCTAAAATCCATAAAATTGAATCTTGAGGGGCACAGAAATCCCTTCCACCAACAGAAAGCACTACAGAGACAGCAGTAATCATAAAGAAGAAGGTTACTTCTCAAGAATATTAACCAAAGAGTCCAAAATGTATGGAGAATTGCATCTAGCACTTGATGTACGAGTCATGATACATATAAATAAGAAAAGCCAAGTCAGAACCAAGAAGCACAGCAATCCCTTCCAAATTCCCCACTTCCAAGTAAAAAATGATATTGCTCTCCCTGAAATTTGTATCTAGTTAAGAACAATCTCAAATTACGCCCACCTTATGCATCTACTCGTGCGACAAAGCATGAAAATCAGAGTATCTTAAGCATGAAGTATCACAGAAAACAAAGGAAAACAAGTAATGAATCCACTCTGCACCATCCTGTGAGACTAATGGAAAGCCAGTTGAGAACAAATGCCTCGCCTCAAGTGCTTCTAGCGTTTGAAAAAAGCGTTAGAAAGTGAGGCAGTTAAATATAATTACATTGACAGCTAATCTCTAGATATCTAGATGGAATCCATTCTATGTAAATGATAATCAAGGCTGTTCCAAAGAACATAAAGGACACGCCATGACAATATCATGTTAGAACAATCCGTATAGCAACCCTCTGCCTACTTATGTTTATTTAATTGAATCCATCTGGAAACGTACATTGTGCAGAATTCAGTACTTACCTGAAAAAATCCAAGCACTCCAAGAAAATCGCAAAGATGGACGTGGTAGGAGAGAACTGTGCGTTGAATTGTACATCATTGATTTCCAAGCTCGAGTAGCCAAATATTAAATACATTGAATGATAAAAAAAATAGATGTATCAATCGAACCTCATGAAAGGGCAACCTGACGTTAAAAACTTATAGTAGTCTCCTAGTATACCTAGAGGAGGTTCAACGGTATTATACTGATGATTCAAAAGCAACAGCCATAAGACAAGTACCTAGAACTTATCAGAGAAATGAAAACAAATAAAAACATAAATATAAGACAACCCTCTTATTATTTAAAGGCAAATTTAGAGACCGGCTATTTGCCCCACTAAGCCGAGGACTTGCCCCACCCCTCCCCTACTAGGATGGTGTTGGGAGACTTCAACTTAGTTTGTTAAAATACATTCCTTCTGAAGAAAAAGTAACAAGAAATATCTGGCATGGCTCAAAAAAGAGGAGAGCAGCAACTTCAACTTAGTTTGTTAAAATACATTCCTTCTGAAGAAAAAGTAACAACAAATATCTGGCATGGCTCAAAAAAGAGAAGAGAGCAGCGTGTACTATAAAAACATTTAAAATAAACGGAGTAAAAGTAAAAGATAGAAGCTGAAATTTCTAATTCAAGAAGTCTATAAGTTATATGAAGAGACAAAAAACCAAAACTCCTCGGTACACAAATTAATGTATTGGTAAAAGTCCAGTCATTTCTAAGGCATTTCCTTTGTGTATCAACGAAAAGAAGAAGTAAAAACTGCTGTTACAACTGCAAATTATGGTCTAAGCTAACAATACTCAGCTATTAGCTTCCACCAACAGTAAGTTCGCCTCCTAAACTGTCTTCAAGCTGCAGAAGAGCAAGATAAGATTTGATTTCATCACTCTGACTTCAAAGAAAATTGTATGGTCACCCAAGCTATACAGCAATAACCGCGAACACTGCAGGACCAGTTGAGTATGGTTAAGACCTCTAGTCCAAAAATGTTTTGACTGCCAACATGGAGGAAAGAACCAAAACTTAAAACCTTACAACCAGTTGAATTGGGAAATGTTTCAGAATTCATATATCTATTCTACCCTACTACTGAGATCAAATGGACAAAATATTTGTGCAGCAAGTTGATCCAAAAAACCAGAACTGGAGATTGCTCACCACTAATCAGCCTTGTTTATTCCTTGGCTTCATTGGTAATTTTTACTGTCTCTTCTCTCCAGATTCCTTTGCATCCTTGGCCATTGCATTTGTGTCAACTTTTTTAAAATGATCATTCATCCCTTCTTGTGCAGTGCCTATGCAATTCTCCTCCAAATCCAAGTTTTCCTTAGCTTTTCCGACACCCTCCAAATCCTCTTTGGTAGCTTTTTTAGGTTTCTCCACTGTTTCTACCTCCTTGGTTTCTGTTATGACCTGGAGAAGTTCTAAAGGCATAGCTGCTGGGTCAAGTTCGAGGCAACCCTTGGGAGCATTTCGAGCTTCTTGACCTGTAAGTATGTAAAAAGGGACACTATGAGAGAAACGAAACATTTCCTCCCTCGGAATTGTCTTCACTTCTCCCGGATCCAAATGCTGGTGAAACACTGACTTGAAACCGGCAACTTTAATTAGTGGAGTGACAGCTACACCGCGCTCCTCATTATAATCTTCAAGCACTCCTACCACATCATATTTGTGTATCACTTCATCTGGCGTAAGTTCATTCCAATCTGGAGACCAGTTCCTATAAAGAGCCCAAACGTCTCCCTTTCTAGGGAAAATTTGGATGACCCCTCTTGTGCCTTTCATCCACTTTACCCTGTGTGAGAAGGAGTTGAGATTCTTGTTGATTTCATACTTTCCTACTCTGAAATCCCCAGCAGTCTTGGTAAAGCCAGAAGCAATCCAATTTAGAGGACCCAGTTCAGCATTACTTTTAGAGTTCAGCCAACTAATTTGCATCTTGAAGGGCCTCTTAGATACCACCTTATGAATCAAAGCATAATAACGCGGCATTCCGTCGTCGTCGTCATAAGCAGCCCAAACCTGGTTTTCACCGAAGGATTTCTGTATCCGATCCTTATCGAAGTCATAAAAGTCTGAATCTGGAACACTCATCAACATGATGTCAGCAGCCTTTTCACCGGAATCAACATTAGAGGTGGCAAGGGATGACTTCATAGGAAGGATTGGATTCTTAGTCTCCACAAATGCGCCATTTTTACTTCCATCTTTCTTCCCACCATTTACAGAAGCTTTGATTTTTTCCATTTCTGTCTTCTCACCCTCTTTATTTGAAGCCTTCAATGCAATTTCTACTCTCCATTCATTCAGCTTTTTCCCAATCTCCATCCTAGACTTCGCCATTAGCAAATTGCGAATTTCTAACTGTGACAACTCCCTTTTACTTTGCTTAACTGTTCCATAAGTACTTAGCCTTTCTGTTCCTGAGCTACCCTTCTGATATCCAGATGCATTTCCCTGACCAACTCCACCATTTCCCATTGCCATTCGACTAGCCATCTCTCTTCCAGTAAAATTCACCTCAATGCAACTTTTCTTCATAGCCCTATCTCCTTTTCCAGAAGTGGAACCAGCATTGGTAGCTAACCTACCAGCAATTTTCTTAGAAGCATCAATTTTCCTCTGAGCAGCATCCTCTCCCGCTGCAACAGTATGTGCCTCCTCACGACCTCTCTTCAAAGTCTGACATGCCGGTTGAAGCATATTTGCATTTTGACCAGATGACAAAGCTGAGCCTGGCACACTTCCAGCAAGAGGTGGCTTAGAGAATGAATGCAGCTGACTGTTTGGACTATTGATTGAGCCACCACCTACAGATGTGTTGTTTATCATATCCCGGTTTACATTTCCCTGCTGCTGGTAAGAGGGCCCCAGGGTGGGTGAATTCTGACCTGCTGTGGGTGGAGCAGGCACCTCCATTGTGGGTGGAGCAGGCACCTCTTCGGCGTAAAAGGGTTCCCTACAAGTAGGACAGCGAATATTGTGGTTGCGGTAATTTCTTAAATACTCATATTGCACGTTACAACGGTTGCATGCAGTCCAAAATGTCTTCGGTTTTGGTGGACGAGGTGGAATTGTAGGAGGTTGGGGGGTTGCAGCACTCTTTTGATTCTCTAAGCTGGAATTATTGTTGTGGGTGGAAGCATGGAAACCGTTCTTACCAGCTGGCCTTGATTCATTCCTAGTTGTAATTTTCTCATATATACCACTTGGATTCCGCTTCTGGTCATACCCTACTCTCTTAGCCTTATCAGACAACAAACTCCATGCTTCAGAGAGAATTTTGAATGCCCCATCCGCCCCAACTGACTTGTTTTTATCAGGGTGAAGAGTGAGAGCTAGTTTCCTGTAGTGTGTCCTCAGTGTTTCATCATCGTCCAAGGGATCCACACCTAAAATCCCATACCAATCCACCTCCCCATTTATCTTTTTCTCAGCAGAAATGTACACATCAAGGGTCGCCATGAATTGAGGAAGACCCTCAAGCGCAGGAAACAAGTTGTGAGCTTTCAAAGCAAATCTTTTTGCTCCAGCAATGTCTTTCTCTATAAACTTCTTCTCCGCAATACCTTTAGCCTTAGCAGCTTCATCTCTATTACACTCCATTTCTTCAGTGTTTTGCACACTTTGGATCTAAACTAGTAGTTATTTAATTCTTATGTCGCTCATCTGCGGTTGGTCACCACGGTATCAACAAGAACTCAAATTTGCAATAAATTCAAAAACCTGAAATTCTTTACCGCATCATAAAGGACCTGCATTCAACTGCACAATCCCCATATGACAAAATAAGGGATCCAAAATAAAAGGCAACATTTGGCAAGAAAGGAGAATAACGACAACAAAACATTGCCATATAATTAGGTCATTATCGTTAGTCATAACTATTACAGAGAATTCAACCACATAAATAAATACATCACGGTGTTTACCAATTCCAAAAAAACTTTCTATCCTTACGTCAAAAGATTCTTAATGAGCAACCGACAAAATAGCTAATGTAATCATGAAAATAAACTAACTAGAATACCAAACTTTTGAAAATGCAGGTGAATAGCTGACATGCAGTTCAAAGAACTCTAATCGAACACCATCTACACTAGTCATTCCTATTTTCTAAAAGAATTAAATCCTCATACTGACCAACCATTATGAAAATGAAGTAACTAAAATACCGAACTTATGAAAATGACGTAACTAAAATACCGAACTTTTGAACACAAACAAAATTAGTGATTTTTTTTTTTTAAAGTGCTAGATAGTCATTCCTACACAACTGCAGGGATGAATAAATAAATAAAGAGTAAATGATGACAGAAAAACCCTCTGTCTATTGAGCCACTACAAGAAAAACTTGTCATGGGATAGGAACTGAACAAAACAGACCAGAAAGAACCCCATCAAAAACTGAAGAAAGCAAAAAAGATACAAGTGTTAACTACTCAATTTTAGTTGCAAAGATCAAGATCAACTAAACCCATGCATCAGAATCTTATAAATTTGAGATTTCACGTTTACAGTACGCAAAATCAGTCTATCTGACTAAACCCTATAAAGCCCTTTTCATCAGCGCACAATCTAGAAACACAAGCAATTATAAAATTACTTACATGCTAAGCACAAACCAAAGATAGTATATATTGATACAGATACAGAGACAGAGACAGATATCGAATACGGATTAATAACAGAGATCCAATAACTTACGCATTTTGAGCAATGTGAATCGCAGATACGCCATTGATGAATTTTCACCAAATTTGTTTCTGCTACAATTTACCAGCCAGATTGGGGCAAAAAAATTCCCAAAAACAATATCTTTTTTTTTGAAAATTTCGCGAACCCTAATAGAGACTGCACATAAACAAAATCTAAGAAAAACTAACAAAAATATGCATAAATAAAAAAGAAGCCATGTGTTTTCCTTGTATTTAAAGTATTGTGTAACCCATAACCTACCTTTTGGCATTTGGTTAAATCATAACCATGGTTAATTTTTAACCCTAGTTAATGGACTATTTTGTCTAAATATAGAAAATATATTAAAGTGAAAATTATTCTAGCATTACCGTTATTTTTTTTTTGTCCTTACTAGAAAATAAATATATTTTTTTGCAAGTAAAAATAACATTGATTAATTATTTTCTTGTTATTTTCCAATTAATCATCCCTTTTCAAAGTTGAATTAGCATCCTGCTCTCCTTTTGTAATTGTTAAGCTAAATTATTGGCCTATCTCAAAATTTTATCTTAATTGATGATTTGATGTTAAATTTAAATTCTTGTAAACTTCTTCTGCCTACATTAATGAATTTCACATGTTAAATAAAATTAATGCAAGACTATCACAAAATAAACAAATTAATAAAAGCATATTCAAAAGGCTAGTTTTGTGAGTTTTTGCCATCTTTTCGTCAATTTTATCTATATTTCCAAATATTTTCCATACAA
>JAULJZ010000023.1:10463626-10489433 GCA_032270985.1 Heliamphora pulchella
ACTAGATAAACCGTGGTTATTTTATACAAAGAATGTTAATATTTATAAAAATATTTTTCTTAATATTAAAATATTTTTATTTTTATTAAATTGTTAATTATTATTTAATGTGTGATGATTAACAAAAATAATTTTTAAATAAGAAGTAATACAAAGATTGATATATAAGATTATTATGTGAAAGTTACTTGATATATTTGGTACGTCTTAAAAAATATTGGATAAATTACAGTCATTTACTTTGAGATTGAAGGGAAATTTTAGAGACCTCCCTTGACGTTTTGAAAAGACACTGTCTTTTTTTTATTTTATTTTTATATTTTATTTATTCTTTTTCTCAAATAACTATTAAAAATTTAACGAAAACTACTAACATCAATAATTATTTTACATTCAATTCTAATTTTATCCTTATTTATACCATTAATTTTTTATCTTACCTTTGTCCAAAAGACATTTTACACTGCATTGCATTTTCATGTATACGAATCTCTACATCGTCGTGAATTAAACATTGAAGTGAATTAAGCAAATCGATACCCGTTATTCAACAGATTCTTCACAAGAAGAAGAAGAGTATTATCGATCAATGCACCGCTATAGACAATACCATAAGCACCTTCACCGATCACATTTTCATAAGACAACCCGTTTGTTGCCGCATCAAGCTCCCTTAACATGTACCACCGCCCCCAACAGAGATGCGACACCTTCGGCATCAAAACGCCACCGAATGACGCCATGTCGGTCGCGCTAGTCCCCCGACTCTCCCCAGTCGACACTCGATCAGAGAACATGACTCTCAAATTTATTCAAAATGCTAAAAATAATTCCAAAACAGGTTAATTTTGTTTTACCCTTTTGTTTCGTAAGGAGTTAACAAGAGATACTACATGCTCGTGCTGTGCTGTATGGTAAAATTGTTCCTTTTTTATTTTGAGAGAGAGAGATGTTGAACCATTAAGCGACTTTAACAGGACAGCCAACTGGCAACTACCATATTTTAAAGAAATTATTAGGTATTTCTCAAATATCATGTGAAATGTGGTTTTAATAAATAAATAAATAAAAACTTCCTCAAATTTAGCAAACCACACGGTAAAACGAGCGGAAAATAATTATGTTGCCAGGTTTTGTCATATTGCGATCTCAACTAATACCTACCAATGCATGAGCCTCCCGTACAATTAGAGTTGATGTATGCAATCTTATTTCCACATGCGTGCATAGAGACTGTTCTCGTGTTTCGAAACCATAATAATATGGTAAGTCCATTGTACACATTCTCATTAATTTACTTTCTTATGTCTGATAATGGGAGAGATCAGATTAAGAATGTGAGAATGTGACCCATAAGCTACTGTCCAATTTCACTCCCTAACTTGTGCAAGTGTGAAGCTTGTGAGCACATAACTATTATGCATAATTGACATGCTTCTCTGCAGATCAGAGAACAACAGCGCAAAAAATGACAATAATGGGCCAACATAGATAACATAAAATACATACTTCCACAAACATGAGGAAAATGTATCATACATGAAAAGAACAATCAAAAGCAGACCGATATTCGATTCTAGAAAGTGATGGCTTCCCTTCCAAAACTTTGAAAACATAAAACCCAAATCACTCTGCAGCCAAGAAAACAATTGGGACTACCAATCTTAGCTACTTCCAGCAGAAGGGAAGTGTCTGTGAGGATGCTTCATTCTCAGAGGACGACGAGCCACGCCCTGCGCGAAACATTCCCTGGCAGTGGACATCAGTGTCACCGACATTAGGAACCAGAAGTGAATCTATACTCTCCAGAGGATTATTATGGAGTCTTGGGCTTAAGGGATGAGCCAATGGGATGGAAGCGCGCGCTACCACGTGGCTCGAACTGATCTCAGAGGCCTGAAATGGCGGTGATGACAGAAGAGAGAGAGCACAATTGGAGTTGAGGAGTCGAGTTGATACACCATCGCAGAACATTTCATGGCTATGACCACCTATTTCTGATGAAGCAATGGTTTTGTGAAATGGCTGGCATGTTGAAGCTTCTGGAACCGTTCGGTTGGTGAGCGCAAGCGAAGTTCTGTGCAAGAAATTGAATTGCTTCCCTTCAGCTCTGTAGCTGCTGGAGGAGGATCCGGGAAATGGGTTCTGTTTGTCGAGCAGGTGCACATGCAGGTGTTGGTTAAAAAGCTTATTGTCTTCTTTGGTTTCGCCGACTCCAGCCCAAATGGGGTTCACCAATGCAGTGGTTGGATATACTTCTGGACAAGAGAATGAAAACAATCCACTACCTGAAAAGGAGTGCACAAGACTCAACATCACTTCTGAATAGATAGTGAACCAGAAAAAAACTATACTCACAATGCAAATTCGGTAGTAGTAACTTCCTCCATCAATGTCACAACAATTATAGTCCAACATGCATGATCCCAATTATCGCACTCTTTAGTATATAAACAGTCAGGTAGTAGGTGAGATCGACCATCAAGGAGAGTCTCAATAGGGTCATTAAAGGGATTAAAAGTATAATTGCTTAGTTGAATTTGAAAATGTAGTCTCATAATCAATCATCACATTTTGTCATTTTGTTAGGGGGAAGGGCGAACAAATATAGACAAACAAAAAGATTTCTAAACAAAAAGTTGGGTTAATTTCAATTTCTCGCGACTCCCATCTCATATAAGCTAAACCCCCACCTCATCAATGGCTTTAAGCTGAAGGGAAGGGAAAATAGAAGGAATAGGTTGCCTACAAAAGTCAAAAACCATTGAGGAGCCTTGGTGGAACCATCACCAGCAACTAGGCAAGTGAATGAAGCCTTTGGTAGCCTACGCTATTGAATTGAAGAGTTTGCATATGGGATCTAGTTACTCCAAAAAGTCAGTTCTTCTATTAGTGTGCATGCTTGCCTGAGCTCATATGTCCACAACTATGCCGTTACAATGGCAAGATGTAGGGTTCATATCATGCCTAGTCGATAAAAAATAAGTCAAAGCCAGAAGTTGAAATCTATGTTACCGGGAACGCGGATTATTCTGGTATAAGAACAGGAATAGGAACGGGAATGTGATGCACCACATGCACTAAATTGGGGTAGAATAGGAGTAAGCTAGTAGGCTAGGCTTCTATAAATTAGAATATTAGAATGTCCTCATTCCAAATTATAAATTTATAAGCATCCAGTAAGATCGAGTATAATTTTTCAAACTATTTATGTAAAACATATCTCTAAGATGCGTTTTAATCAAATTTTTTACATTTTGTCTTTCTAAAACTCTACTTACTATAGATTTTAGTTTATTACATTTGGTTTTTTTCTCTTAAGAACAATGTTAAGAAAATGCATGAGAAACAGTTTGGGGGATCGCTTTGGAACCCTCAATTCCCCGTTTTGGGATGATGTTGTATCGCGTTTCGAAACGTGCATTCCAAAAGAAACGTAAATCACTAGGGCATTAACATTTTCTGGTAACATAGGTTGAACTTATGAAAATGATGATCAGGACCTTGATGATTAGATAAAAAACTCCCTGAATGTGACGAGGGTTCTGGCTGAGGTTTTCTTCTCCGACGGTTGTGTCCATCAAGACGCTTCCTGCAACTTCTCTTGCCTTCATCAAATTCATCTAGTGAATGGAACCTATATGAAAGATAATGGAATGGTTGAGAAACTCAAGGGCTTGACAAAACTAAAAACAAGCATATACCAAAAACATAAAGATAGAAAAGAAGAGAAAAGAGACGAAGAAAAATGAAAAAGAAGCCAGAGTTGATTCCTAAACTCAGTCACACTTATATCTCAATTATACTTGAAAAGAAATTATTACATTAAACGAGAAGAACAACATAAGAAAGCATGTATTTAATCTGTAGACTGACTCGGGGAATTGTCTTCCTCTGTTGCTTTCAGCTTTCGCTGTCATTGCTTTTCAATTTACAATAAAACCGTACAGAAAAAATGGCAATAAATACTGCGTCAATATCCTTGGATGAACTATCTAAAGCCAAAATAGAATAAAAATGAAGTGAAACACACATAAATGTTGGAACTGGTCAAATTACTAAAATGACATAAAATCAGAAACACTCCAAAAACCTTCATTGAAACTAAAAATGATTTGCCAAAATCATATTTGCAAGATTGTCCCAACTGATGGTAGAAATTTTCAAATCTATGATTTTGTAAATCTAGATCAGTGTGAACGGAAGGAAAATTATCGCTTGTGAAGATAGTAAAATGCAACAGAGTACTCCTGGCATGATAGATCTTTAGAGTGAGGTCTAACTTATACTTCGATCACCCTGAGTGGCAAGGATCCCAAAACACCAACTATTGGGGATATTGAATGAGAAAACATAAGACCAATTGGAGAAAACCATAGTGGTTGAAATCACAAAATTGAGAACAGGCAAATTACAGCTACTAGAACTGCCATTGTATCTATATTTGAATGAAATCCAAAAAATCCCAATAAAATTTGAATACCAGTACAAGAATACATCCTTGTTCACCACAAAGATGACTACAAAAACACAGCAAGGGATCACCTGTCCCGAAAATTAGACTTATCTATAATCTATATCCCAATACATTAAAAACTGTTGAATATGTCCCGAGATTCTCATTACCTGCTGCACTGTTGGCAGAAGCGTTGTTTTCGGCCACCAATTGTAACCTCTGCAGTTTTCGAGTGCCTCTCACAGACCTTATGGCGCCTATGGTACTCCCTACAGTTACTAAGGTCGGCGTGGCATCCGTCGACCAGACAGGACGCCGTATGAACTCCATTATTAACCGGGCGTGATCTCTTTGATGAGCCCGGAGGCAAAAACGCCATCTTTGGAACTCTCGGGACATGCAAATTGTCAGCAGACTCATTGCCCCCATTAACCACATGACCAAGCTTCAAATCCACTGAAAAGCCCCCCTTAATCCCCTGACCTCCAAAGCTGCTTGACCCAGTAACTTGACCCATGTTGGGACTGGTTAGTTGTTCAAATTCAGTTAAATCCCAAGAAGGTGTCTTCAGATTCCAGTCCATAATATCTCACGTCAGTACCTATCTTCTTCCTATCTTCAATTTTTTTTCTCTCCTCCACTTCACCACCTAATTATTACCCACAGTAATATTAGTTATTCATCTCTTCCGCTACACATCTCAAGATTGTCAACCTCACCTGACAACATTATACACAATTGCATCAAAACAAAAAGGGGTAAATAAGATTCAATCTCTCAAGATCAAATAAGATTTATGGAAATCAACCTAATAATGGAGATTAATGAAAACCCAGTATACAGAACTAAAAACTAAGTTTCCAATAGGAGTAAAACTATCATATGACGCATACATAATATATATATATATATAATCAAAGTTTGGGAAAAACCTAGATAACCAAATGGGCATCAAAGAGAAGGATGCAAGAAACTCTTATGGGAAACACAAAAGTACTAAAGCGGCTAAGTTGCAGATGTTAGCGAAAATTGGAAGATGATAAATGTAAAGAGGCAACTGCGTACTAAAGGAAGTGTTATGATTATATTTAGAGAGAGAAAAAGAGAGTACTTACAGACAAGTGAAGCAGAAGAAGACTGGTTGAGCTTTCCAGCCATTCACTCCCTGACATGGATTCCAATTGAAAAATTAAGGGAGTAGATAGGGGGAAAGAAAAGAAAAGAAAAAGAAAAAAAAACAGATGAGATGGCATGTTTAGGAAATTATATATGTATTTTTATTTTAGTATATTGAAAAATGTTCAAAATTTTCAAGATTATTGTTGTATTTTGAGATTGTTACGTAATTATACCGTTTTTGTTAAATTAAAATAGAGAAATATATAGTTTTTGAAATGGACAAATTCCTACTTCTCCTTCCATTAGGGTCAGTTTGGTTTGAGTGATTTGAAGAAAAAAATAAAATAAAATAGGCTTATTTTTTATTATTTATTTAGTTTATTAAAAAGGAACGAAATAATAAAAAATAGAGAGAAAGAGTTATTTTTTTAAACTCACTTTTCAAATCTCTTCAAATTGAAGAGATTTGAAAAAAAAAGAATTAAGTTGATAAGCTATTTTTTATAATACTTAAATTACCTATCTAAAAGTAAAAAAAGCAAAAAAATAATAGTAAGAACAAAGTTATTTTCATAAAATAACTAATACTCTTTTTTTTTATGAACTCTATTCAAACAATAGTGAAGAAAAATTATTATTTTTTCTCTCAAATTAATCCAAACGAAAAGGAGAGAAATTATTATCATTTTTTTCTTTTCTTTTTTTTATAATTTAAGGAGAAAAAACATAATTATTTTTTTCTTTTCTCTTATTGATAACCAAATGGATTGTCAGCATTCGTTGAATTAACCCCAAAAAAATATTTTTATGTATTTAGTTATCGCAAAAAATATGAAACACCCAATAACAATTTTTCGCTGGAAAAGTTTTCACACAAAACATAGCTTGAAAACAATATAGGATTATGCATTATAAGAAAATTGTAAACTAATTTTTTTAATAATTTTCTTATAAACTAAATAGGTAGCGAGAATTAATGCCTTTAGATTTTCTTTTTTTAATTTTTTTAGAAATTACTTTTTTATATAATGTTCTTCACAACCGAACAAAGCCTTATATAAATGCGGATGTTTGACATTGCTAAAATTATTAATTTATAGATTAGAATTTGTAACAAAAGTTATGAGTATTTAGTAAATATATTAATTTATAACTAAAATAGAAAAAAAATAATTATAACGTGTAACAAAAGTGATTGTTCAAAAAAAAAATTATAATGTATTACTAAAATTAATAACAAAAAGTTAAAAACTATCCAAAACTTTTGCCAAACACCCTAATTCCATTTTGTATTTACTGTGCAGATGGATGGAAAATAATGGATGAACTCCGTAAATAGTCATAGATATTGAGACAGAGAGCTAGATTTGCTTTCAAAGTGTGTACCTAACTACATGTGTAGAATTTAATATGCCAAATGATGTCATAATTATACCTATTGAATTTCAGTAGAGTTTGTGTAGGATCTATTAAATTAATATTTATAATTATGTCATATTAATTGATAAATTAATTTGGTAAAAATTAATTATTATAATATTATTGATTTTCTTATCAACCCATTAATCAGTGTTCATTAAACACTATTTAACAAGGATAAAAAAAATTAGTATTAATACAATTTTAATAATATATATTAATACATTACTTTTTTTTTTTTTTTAACATTTTACTTTTTCTTTGAGGGTGTTTGTTTGAAAGTAAGGGGATGATAAAGAAAGGACAATAGGGACAGGGTTGTTTGTTCCTTTCAACTTTACAGACCAAGAAAAAAAGTACAGAGGTATGGTTGGTTGCCTAAGAGAAAGCAAGGTGGAACTTTGCTTCACATTTCCTGGCATGTGTTAAACATCATTTGGAATAAAGAGTATACCAGATTTACGCTAATATTTGGTTATTAACTTATTTTTAGGCAATTTATTTTTTATTATGAGTGAATTCTTTTTTTACAAGTTTTTTTAAACTTTGTTTTTTTTTAATTTTATCACCGAAGCGAGTTTAAAAAAATAAAAAAAAATTAACTAAAAACAATATATATATATATATAGACAAAATAAATTAATAGATTAGATTTACATAGTTTAATTTTGTTTTTAATAAATTTTTCATATTTTGATCAAATTTTTGATTTTTTTTTTTTTTGCTTGTTAAGACAAATGTTGTGCAACATACTTCAATACATATAAACAGAAAACACAACTTGTTAGAATTTTGAGTCTTTGTTAGATTTTTTAATTCCTAGTCAATCAAAATTTTCTATATTATTAAAGAATTGAGTTGTTTTAATATTTTAAAGTTTGTATCGTTATAAAACTTTTGGTTTAATTAAGAGTCATGGTGGTTTGTTATCATATGTCTTGTGTATTAAATAAAACTACCATTAGAGTTGTATGTCTTATTTTCAATAAAAATCATGTGTTCAAATGTTAATCATATCAGAAGACTGAAGTATAATACTTGAAACTTGAAGTGCAAGTATTTGAAGTAGATTCGTGCGAGTGCAATTCAAACATAATACAATTTACCACTTGACTGCTCAAATAGTGATTAGTTTACTCGAGCGAACTCTTAATAATTTGAGTTTCTCTGAAACTTGTACTGCTGGATATTTATGCCTATAAATGTAGGTTGATATTGAACTCAAAATCATAACTAAGAATATAAAATTCACACCCTTTATAATATCTTGTAATTCTAAATGTTCTCAAGTAATATTTGAGTTCATCATTCAAGAACATTCAATATATTAGGCGGATTTTTAAGATTTACTTTTGATGGATTTCACAGGTTGTCATAAGTGCATTTCATCAGCGTAAAATATTGATAATTCGATACTTTGAAAAAGCATTAATGATTAGGTATGGTAGTGATCAAGTACGGAGAACGTGTTGGGCTGTGTCTTGTACTTTATCGGGTCCATGTTTATTATATTATTTTTGATCTATATGTAATTGAGTTGGGGTAAAATTAAGAGTCCACTAGAATTCTTTATGTATATGATTTATAGTAATATGGGCTGACTAGAATTTTTTTGGGTTTCTAAATGTGTGCCACACTAGTGGAGCCATAAGGAGTAGGTCGTGAAACAAAAAATTGAGAGGTTAGCTGGTAGAAAGAAGGGAGACAGGTTCTGTACTCTTTCACATTCGACATAGTGAAATATTTTTCTCTCTCGTTCGTGAACGTAGGTCGGTGTGGGTCGAACTATGTAAATCCTCAGTATCTATTATTTTATAGTTTTGTGCGTGATTTTTACTTCCGTTCGTGCCCGGGAATTAGTGTCCAAATTCTAACAGAACAGTGCACGTAGATTTGATAAACAAAACTTAAGGTATTTAAGTTGAAGATTCGACTGGAGTGTTTAAGTGCCTTATAACTGTTTAGTGACATAGTAGTTGATTTACCTGAACTTGCATTAGTTATGTGCTTTTTACATGTGCTAGGATTTCCACATAAAATATCATGGGCTTTTTATTTTTTGTGTGTGATTGGTTTAATTTTTTAATTGCTTGCGATTCTCAAGTAATGTTCAATCGGGGTGTTTGAAAAATTATTGCTAGTAAGTTTTAGTTTTTAATTTTCTGCTATTAATTAATTTAAGCTATAAATTATAAATTTTTTCAAGTACTTACAATTTTTACTACAATTTATAACTATTTTTTAAAAATTTCAACTAGAAGTTATACTATTACCAAATACTCACAACTTTTACTGTAAATTATAATTTATAAATTACTAATTTTAATAATATCAAATATCAATTATCAAGAGAGAGAAAAAAGTGCATCGGTAGTTAAACTTCATTTTTTGGGGGCAGGAAAGTTGGGTTTAGGATTAAGAATGACATACTGCTTGTGAGTCTTGGAGGGCATAAATTGAAATTTACCTACTATGGCAATTATATAATAAAATAAAATAATTTGATACCATATTTATTTTGATGTCAAACTTATAATTCTTGAAATAAGACAATTTTGACCTTTGATATTTTCTTTCATCACTCATATTTTTTTGCGTAAAAATAATTAAAATAACATTTATTGATACTGTCTCTCTAAATTAGTTGATATCTAAGATTGTATATTTTTGTTATTTAAGTTCAATTATTAATAAAGATGAAAAAATTGCAAATGATGTAATTCATAAAATGAAAGTTGGTTAGCTTAAATAGGGAATACGTCCAACATTCTATGTAATCGATGGATACCTATACAATTAAAAAAAATTATAGAATAGCTATTAGATTAGCGATTCTATATAGGACAGAATATTAGACTGTTGAGAAAAATTACATAAATAAGATGAATGCTACTAAAATGAGAATGTAAAAGTAAATATGTAATAAGGCTAAAAAAGATAAAATTATAAATAAAACTATTCATGAAATAGTAAGAGTTGCACTAATTAACGACAAGTATGTCAAGGTTATAGCAAATTCTACGCAAAATAAATGAAAGGCAAAAATAGAAAGAAAGAATAAAAAACAAAATATACACACGAATTACGTGATTTATCCAATAAGTGCTACGTTCCCAGCAGATATTGTAGAGTTACACTATGACGAAAATATAAATTATGTTGCATGTGTGTGTGTGTGTGTGTGTGTGTGTGTGTGTATATATATTGGGGTTACAAGTCTGAGTATTCGCGATTTTGTGGTTTAGTGTACAATATTTATGAAACTCCACACAATTTAATAAAGTTGAGAGAAAATAGATTAAGATAATTTGGACATATACAATGTAGATCAATTTATGCAATAATAAAGAAAAATAATATGATCATAGATAATAAAAACACAAAAGTTCAAGATAGATCTAAATTGATATGAAATAATGTATTAAGAAAATATATGAATCAAGTAAAACTAAACAAAAATATGATTTGCTTTGGTATTACTTTTCCATTTAATAATATAATAAAAAAATAATCTAGCTTTTACTTTTATTATCTTTTTATTTATTTTTTACTTTAATAAATTAACAAACTAATAAAATTATATTTTTAATTGAGTGACTTAAAATTGACTGATTAACTAACTATTAAAAAACTCATCTAGAGATGGTAATTTTTCCCGCCCCGCCCTGCTTTGTAGGGTTTTTTTCGCCCCCGATAACAAACGGGGTGGGGACGGTATTTACTCTCTCTGCCCCGTTTTTCCCCGCCCCTCCCCCGATTACATAAAATAAATATTTTTTAAATATTAATATATGTATAAAATATATATTTTACAAATATAATAAGTCTAAAATATTAAAATAATATTTTTATCTATAATTTTTTATTTTTATTTCATATATTTTGTATATATAGTTATATTAATTCATCAACTATTATTTTTTATTTATTATATTATTTATAACATTTATTAATATTACTCTTTTAGATCTTAAAAATCATACCCGAAATATTCTCGTACCCGTCCCGTTTTCACTACTTTTTCGATATTTTTTTTCGTCTCCGTCCCGATCAAATAGGAGACGAGAATGGAAGAACTAATCATCGGCCCCGCTCCGCTCTATTACCATTCCTAAACTCATCTCTCTCTCTCTCTCTCTCTCACACACATGCACGCGTGCACACACACAATATAACTATTAGGATTTTTTTAAACACACAATATAACTATTAGGATTTTTTTAAGTTTTCTTTAGGGGAGGCGGCGATGCTCTCCTTTTCCCTAATCATCTGTTCTTCCTTTTTTTTTTCTATTTTTTTTATTTTTTATCCAATTTTTTTGTCTTCTTTTTCTGTACTTTTTCTTTAGTTTTAGTTTTTCTTTTTGGTAGCTTCTTTTGTCTTTCTCTAGGTTTGCTTGGTTACACTTTTCATTTTTACTTTTCAAAAAATTGTTGTCTGAAAACAATGAAAACGAATTTGTTAACATTTTTTACATAATGATTTCCAAAAAAGCGAGTTAAAAAATAGTTTAAAAACAAAATATTCTGAAAACAATTAAAAGTTATTTTCCATTATTCAACCCCTTAAAACATAAGAGAAGTCCATCGTGAGCGCGACCATCGTTATTATTGAGCCAGATCTCAATCGTTGTCGTTGTTGCCGTCAAGTCAAATTTCATCGTCGTCCTCTCAAAATTGATGAGCCAGATCTCTCAGTCGTTCTTATCGTTATCCTCTCAAAATAGACGAGTCAGATTTCATAGTCGTTGTCGTTCTCTCAATTGTCGTCGTCTCTTATCTTTCGTCGTCGTCCTCTCCTCTTTGTCATCCTTGTTTTTCATCTTTCATCAACGTCATCTCCTCTCAATTGTCATTATTCTCTTAGATCATTGTCGTCCTCTCAGTAGTCATCGTCGGCGTCTTAGTCGTCCTCGTATCTTCTTTTTCTTGATTTTGGGCCAGCAAAGGTTAGAATTAGGGTTAGAATTAGAGTTTGTAAAAGTAATACACCAAACTCATTCTCTATTTTCAAAAAATTATGAATCTATTTCTCAAATTTATTTTTAGAAAATAATTTTTAAATTACAATTTTAGAAAACGCAACCAAATGCACTTTGTGTTTCGCTTTTTTTTTTTCTTATTTTGGTGACCAAGCGATTACTGTTTACCAACAACGAAATCGTTTTGATTTGGTAACCATTTGTTTTTTGGCCCGATTCTTGGCTCCCTTGATGCGAAAATGGAGATGTTTCTTCACTGCTATTTTTTCATATTTGATTTTAGATATGCGCGCGAATCATAATTTGATACCATTTATTGTGTTTTATTAAATTAGTTGTGTTTTATCAAATTAGGCGACCATCTCCGATTAAAAAATGTCAATCTTGTAAAATAAAAGTGGAGGCAGTAGTTCTTTTGATGAATGTTGCAGAGAAGTAGCACATGGAACTATTTTTTTTTTTTTGTTTTATGTAATATTGGATTTTTCTCTCGTAAGAGTTTGTATTTCTTTTATGTGGAGATTTAATATTATTTTTTTGTGAAGATGTTCTTCTTTTTTAACGAGAATTATTTACTCATTTTAAGAAATGTTTTATTTCTGTCGGTTTATTCTTTTATTTAATTTATTATCGTTTAGAAATATATTATGCCTATTTTCAATAAAAAAAACTAATTATTAAATTATTAATATTATTTTATTATTAAATTTAAATATTTAACTATCTTTAGTCACGAACCATAACCAGTTATATATAAAAGATCAAACAGGGGAATTTAGAGGGGTAAAGTGCACTAAGAAATGATACTTTCAATAAGGGACAAAGCCTTTAATTTTGCAACCACCAAAAGTCAGGTTTAAATGATAGCTGCAATTGCCAGTCTGAGTGAACTCTATTATTGGTACAAGTTACACCAACTTTCTGTTTGGCTCATGTGTAGGTGCCTTTCTTGTTCCAAACCCTTAAACTAAGGCTCCGTTTGGTCTAAAAAGCTTAATAATATTTTTTGATTTTTTGGGTCTTTTTTAGACTTATTTTATTTTAGTTTTTAATTTAAATATTTTTATTTTTTTCTGCTCTCCGTAACAAAAGGGTTTACAAAATATGCTTGTTTGGGTTGAAGTTGAAAAAATTCACTAACAATGAAAAAAGTCACAAATTGGTTAATTTATTTTTTGCTTTCCCAATATTTCATGACGAGAAAAATTTAAAAAGTACACTTATTTAGATTAATACTAAAAAAATTTATTCAAGAAAAAAAAATGTATAAAAAAGCTAAACCAAATGCACACTAAAGTTATGTTTGGACTAGCTTTTTTCTTAGGCTTTTCGATTTTTTGACTTTTATTTTATAAAAAAAGCCAATGTAAAAACATGTAAAAAAAGCCAACTAAATTCAAACAAGTAGGTTTTTTTAAAAGCTTTTAAGCAAAAATTTTTTAAAAAAAGCTAGGTCAAACATAGGCTAAGCTTATGTTTGAGATAGCTTTTTTAAAAGTTTTTTACTTAAAAGTCTTCTAAAAAATTTATTAATTTGGTCTCTTATAATAATCGGTTAGCTTTTTTCAAATCTTTACACATCTTCTTTTTTATAAATATGCTAAAATGCTAAAAAGTTAAAAAGTCTTTTAAAAAAGTTAGGCCAAGCAGAAGTTAAGCCTCTCTTTGATTTCACTGAAATTTTTATTTCTTTTTAAAAAAATTAATTTTAATTGTAGTGTTTGTTATAACAAAGCAGGTTTATTGATTTATTTTAAGAATAGAAGTATATTCGCGTACTAAATAATTTAATTTTTTATTTGTATAATTTGTTAATAATACTATCAACTGAGTCAACACTCTTCTTCTTTTCTTTTTTTTTTTTTTATTTTTTTGTCGAGAAATCAACTCTCTTTTTCAAAAGAATAAAAATATCAAAACATATTTCTAACAATTTTAGAAGTAAAAGAAGTGAGGACATAATTAGAAATAGGCTCTGTTTGGGTAAATTAGTTTATTGGCTTATTTGACTTATAAGTCAAAAATAAGATACGTCACTAAAACGAACCAAATAAGCTAAATTTTAAGTCAATAAACAAATAAGTTAATAAGCCAAATAAGTCAAAAGTCACCCAAACGAAGTGACTTATTTTAGTAAGTAAGCCAAAATAAGCTAAATAAGTCAAAAATAAACCAAACAAAATAGCTTAAACAAAATAACTTATTTGTGTTACCCAAACGAAGTGGCTTATTCGTGTGCTTGTAGGGTATATTTATTCCGAGTAAAAGAAAGTTCAAAATTAGATTAATACTTTGGATTAAATTTTTATTTTTTTTATTTATTTGTGTTTGGATTAATTGTTGAGATTGAATATTTAGAGCTCGTTTAGTTGAAGGACTATTTTTATAAATTAATTTGTATGCCAAAATTACTAGTATTGAAATGTTATTATTTGAATTATTAATGTAGTAGTTTTTGTACGGAATAGTAAATTGTTAAAAACATGTTCGGTCATGAGTTTTAGAGGGTTTAAGGCGAACTTTTAAAATAAGTTCCTTAAAAATTTGTACAAATTAAAAAATAATAATAAAATTAACTCAAGATAATTATAACTTAAAAGATAAAACCATCAAAATTTGCCTACTCTTTGTTTTTTTTTTCACCAGATGAATACTTTCTACCAGTAGTCATGATTTTTATTTAGATAATTTGCAATTTAGAATAGATATTTTAAATGATCTCAAAAATTTTTAAAATCTACACACAAAGAATTATATTTAATAAAATAATAATAATATATGTATGAGGATTTTAATGTTTAAATGTGAATGAAAACTTTTTTTTTGTAATTAAGAATTAACTATAATAGAATTATTAACATTTTAGATTAGAATTAGTTTGGTAGATTATATTTGTTTGTTAATTGGGTTAAGTTATATGCAAAAAAGATTATATATATAAATTCTTGAAATTTTGGGGCTCTCAAAATTTGTCAAAAATTAGGGGCCAAAAGTTATGACTTTACTAATTTTAGATCAGAGTCGGGCTTGGCTGAAAATAGTTAGAAAGTTTATGGGTGGCCGGTGAAAGTTTATGGTAGTTAGAAAGATTAAGAGAATTTTATTTCTATATAATTCAATTCTATCTCTCTAAATCATCAAACAAACAATGCCTAATACTTATATGAGGGAAAAATGTGGGTGGTGGGAAATGGGTGGAGTATAGAGAGAAGGGATTAGAGTAGGAAGAGATTAATTAACCTAATGATAATTTTGTCTTTTAATTTTACTTTTGTAATATTTTTAGTTTTTTTTTTACTTTTAACTGACTTTTTTTTTATTATTTGTATTTTCCAGGACCGAATGTCCCCGATAAAGTTATTAATAATTTATTTAGTTTTTTATTCCAATTTTAGGTGTTTAGTAAAATTATTATTAGTAGTTTTTAATTTCATATTACTAATTTTATTTATAAATTATAATTTTTTTAAACATTACAACTTCTGCTACAAATTATAATTACTTTTTTTTCAATTTCAGTTACAAGTTACAATTTTTTTTAAACACTCACAACTTCTTTTACAAGGTATAACTACTTTTTTTTTGTTTCAGTTACAAGTTATAATTTTTTTCAATCACTCACAACGGAGGTGTTCAGCAAAGTTAGTGCTACTAGCTTTTAGCTTTTTGCTACCAATTTTAACTATAAATTACAATTTTTTTGAAATATCCATAGTTTTTACTGTAAGGTATAACTATTTTTATTTATTTATTTCAGTTATAAGTTATAATTTTTATCAAACACTCATAATTTCTGCAACAATCTATAATTTATAAGATACTAATTTTAGCAATGTTAAACACCACTAACTTCTTTTGCAAGTTTCAATTTATAAGTTACTAGTTTCAGCTAGGGGTGCACATGAGACCCGAGAAATTCGAAAACCGAACCAATCCGACCTCTGTGAGTTGGGTTGGTTCGATTTTTACAAGTAATTAGTTTGATAAATCGATAATATTGGTTCGGTTCTTGGGTTAGTCTGGGACTAACCCGAACCAACCCGAAAACCGAATATATATATATAAAGAAATATAAAATATTAACCATTAGATTACATATATAATTATTGTAAGATTTATATAGAAAAAATAAAATTTTTTCTAACTTTACAAATTAAAAAAAAAAAGTTATTAGATTAGATAATTATTATTAGTTGTTATTTATTTGTTATATGCCATTTATTTTTATGAATTCTTTTATTAGATATTTGTCATTTTTTTTACTAAATAGATTGTAAAATAATTTTTTAAACTTTTATTTTATATTTTTATTATAATGTATGAGTCTTAACTTTTTTTATTATTCATTTCAAAATTTTAAGACTTATGCATAGTGATTTTTTTCATGCGCACAAAATAATTTTTAAAATTCATGGTACCGTGGTTCCAAACCGAATCAACCCGATTCTAAAAATTAATTTGGGTCCAAAAAATTAAAATCGATAAAAATTGGTTCGATCTTAAATTTAGTGCGAAATCGAACCAAATTGACCCATGTGCACCCATAGTTTCATCAATGCCGAACACCATACTTTTTCTTAATTTTTAATTTTTAATTTTTAATTTTTGTTTTAATCTTTATTTTTTACATAGATTTTTAGGATTAAATTTTAATATTAACTTTTTACTTCACTTTATTAGTGACTTTTTTTTACTTTTATCTTTTCATTTATGATATTATCAATTATTTTTTTAAAACTTTTTGGTCATATTTAGTTTTTTTTATATTTTCGTCTTATGTTTTTCTTAATCTTTAGGCTTATTTAACAACATTTGTTTATTCAATTTACACATAATTAGATAACACACTGCCAAGTAATGTAAAAAAGGCAAAATAGTCATTATATTTAATCCTTATATTCACATGTACCTGAACTAAAAAAATATCAACAATACAAATAATATCCAATCCTAGAACTACCATTAAAGGGCTATTGTAAGGGGCAGTCCGAGATTGCGGTGGCCTTGGCCATGCAAAATTCATCTCAAATACACTTCGGTTCTGTTTGGACTATCTAAAAAGTTAATGTTTTTACAAAAAAAAAATAAATAAATTTAAGCTATATTATTTGTTTTCTTAAAAATATTAACAAACTTTTTTTATTTCTATTTTCAAGAAAAAATATTATACTCAACCCAAACACACTAATTTTTTTAATAAATGACTATAATACACTCAAATAAAAAGTCAATTTTAATTTTGATGATAAAAAATCATGCCAATATTACAAACACTATGTTTTTGCTTGTTTTGGTGTAAAATATTTTGGAATAAAGTAATATTTTTTTTGTTTTTGTTTTTTGGTGTTTGGGGACTAATTAATTTTTTTTTAAAAAATAAAAATCTTTGATCAAAATGTGCAACTAACATTATCGATGCCGCCGCCGTCGTCGCAACCTTAATCACCAAGAGCACCTCCACCAACACCGCCACACCATTACCATTTTCATTGCCATTATTACTGAAAAATTTCGCTTGTAGATTGATTTTCAATAACAAATTTTCTTAAATAAGCTATACACTGCAAATAAGCTTAAAAACAACCAACCACACAAGTAGATAAATAAACTAATTACAATCACACACGAGACATCGATTTTTACGTAAAAAACTCCAAACTGGGTAAAAATCACGAGACCACACCAGGTTTAGGAAATCACACACTATAAAATTATTGGTTATAAGAGAATCTTACAAATCAACGTTGTGCCCACAACCAAATGTTTGAAAGCTTACTCCTGTTAAATTCACGTGCACCAACTTCTGTGCTCGACTGCCGCTAGAACCCACTACCGGACTTCACTGCTGACGAACTCTTCCACCAGACTTCAACACTTGAGACTCCTCTCAAGCGATTCCTCGAGCAAATCGTTGAAGATTTCAATCATTGATGATATCTTGAATGTGCGAAAACTATATGATCATCAAGATATTGTAGACTAGCTTCAGATGCTTCTTAATCAACTAACTAGTCGCTTGGCGGCTAGGGTTTCAAAAGATAAAGAGGAGGCACCCTACCAGAAGCCCCTAGCAGTCTATTTATATAAAAAATCAAAAACCTAAACTACTGTGCTTAAAAAATTGTTCCTCGCGCACTTGACTGATCGATTGGTCTTTAGACCGATCGATCGGTCTTTTCAGCTTTGCGGTAATTTGTTGCAGACTAAGAAACCAAGAGTTGCTGAAGATCGATCGATCGGTCTATCAAGCGGTCTGATACTGCCGTTAGTTTTTCACTGTTTTCTGCTCCTCGTTCGTTGCGTTGCAATATCAAACTACAATTTCACAAAAATAAATGTAAAAATATCAATGAATAAAATAAATAATTTAAATAATTATTTGTCACAGATTTGCCAAACTCAAACCGAATTAGACCGAAATCAAAATCCGTAACAATTACCGTTACTACCACAATCTCGAACACCACCGCCACCACCATGACCAATTGCTACCACTATTACCACCGCTGCCCTAGATTGCCACTACTAAGCTAAGTCTATTACGAGCAACATCGTTTCTTGATCGGCAACGATGAACATCTCAAAATATGGGATAAAAGATCAAGCCCACAAAGTATCATCACCACAGCTAGCCAGCTATCCCCACCACTACTACCATCGTTGCGACCACCTCTACCACTACCACCACCTCCTCCTCTACCATAACCACCACTGCCGCCACTACGACCATCGCTTCCACCACCAATGATGCTAATATCACCTCCACTATTGCCACCTCCACTGCCGCCGCTATCACCTCTGTCATCATCCTCACAAACTATCACTGCTGCTGATATGAAAAATGACTTACATAATTTTTTAAGTAAATTATTTTTGTTTTTTGATGTAAAATATATGTTTACGTTGTTTTTATCAAACAAATATTAAGAAATAGATAAAATATTTTATCAAAAAATATTTTACGTTAAAACGAACAGAACTTATAATATAAAAACTAAAAGTAAGTGCATATTAGACATTATAACAAAAAAAAACTACCTTAAAAAAGTTATACAAACACTCTAACTTTTTTTACTTCTTTTTTCCAAAAAAGATTAAATTAATTAAAAGTTAAATTTTTTAGACATTTCAAATAGGGCTTAGAGCCAACAAATTACATTATTCTAATATTTTATATTTTTTAAAAAATAAAAAAAATTGAATATTTAGAAGTTGTTAATGTGGTTGCAGCCTTGCAGGTGTGGCCCCATGATGTTAAATGACACGTTGAATTATGTCTGGCTTGCATGAGTTTCTTTTACAGCATGACGAGTCTCTTCACCGCTATTAATTTGATTGAATGAATAATTTAGGCTAAAATTGCTTTGGTGGAAAATATTTTATTTTATTTTTTATACATTTTTAAGTGTTTGGTATGACGAATATTAAAAAATAAGCAAAAAATATTTTCTATGTCAATTAAAAATATGGAAAAAAATATTTTACACTATTGTCATCCCACCATTGTCACTACCGCCAATGGGTTGAGAGTCTGAGGGTCGAGGAGTTAAAGGCTCGGGTTAGAGGTTTTGGGTCGGGGTCAAGGGTTGGGGGTCAGGATCAAGGATATGGGGGACCAGTGGTCTGGGGGTGGGGGCCAGGGTCCAGGGTTTGGGGTATGAGATTTTGGGTTGAGGTCCGAGAGTTAGGGGTTCAGAGATTAGGGGCTTGGCTATCTAGAGTCCAGGGTTCAGAGATTAGGGGCTTGGCTATCTAGAATCCAGGGTCCGGGGGTCTGAGGTTGGGGGTCTAGAACCTAGAGGTTCTGGGTCTGGAATTGTGGGCTTAGAGATTCGGGTCGAGGGTCGAAAGTTGGGGTACGAATGTCACTGCCTCCACCGTTGCCATTGCCTTTATTGCCGCCATTGCTTTCACCACAATCATTGCCAACAATTATAACACTACCGTATTCATTAGTATCATCATTTTTAAAGTTGCAATTAAACACATAAAAAAATATTTTTACTGAAAATATTTTTCTAATGAAACAAATAGAGTCTTAGTTTGAAATTACAACTTGGCCTCATTTTCTTGTCACCTGCTTTTCCTTTCAATTGGTATAATTTTGAGTGCAAGCAAAGATACATTAATTGTATGGACTTAAAAAAATACATATTCATATAAGAATAGAAGAGAAGCTTCACGGGGGATGGCGACGAAGGCTCCAACAATGCTCCAACTAGTAATTTAGCTTCAATTGACTTAAAATTAAATTACCAAACGAGGCCTAATAATAATATTGTAAACTGTAAATTGATCATTTGTTGCTCAGAACTCATTGCCTTTGTGAACAAGAAGGATGCATAAATGATGTTGGATAGTTTGCAAATTAAAGTTAAAATGTGAACAAGAATAGGGTTTTTGAATTTTGATTATAACCACTATTAATCCAACGTTGGCTTGCACTGTTCAGGTTGCTGTTGAGTGCTGAACCTTACGGAAATATTACTGCAACCCTCTTGTTTTCCAGATTAATTTGGCTCATGATAAAGAAAAATATTTCCCTCTTGTTTTCTTGTTTGGTAACTTGGCTCAACATTGGGCTTTTTGTTTGAAGCTACATTAAGTTTAAAAAGCAAAATTTGTAGGTGGTTTAAAATGACTTTAAGCTAAAATACAACAAGGCAAAAAGTTTTAAGTCAAAAAGAAGTTGTTATAAATTTTTTAAGAAAAAAGTTGATTTTTTTGCACAAAAAAAAAGAAAAGAAACAGCTAGTAGCATATCTAAAAACTCACTGATAGAATTTAGAAAGCTAAAGCACAAAGCTCACGGAAGCCCAATTCGGCAAAGCCTAGGTCCACTTAATTGCGGTAATTATACCCCCAGTTGACGAGCTATGAGAGAAATTACTAGAATCGTTTTATTGAGCATCCAACCAGTCATGTGGCTTTGAAACCACCCTAGTCAACTATTTTGGCATTCTGGTCGGCCTCAAGCCACCCCATTATATGGTCAACCTTTAGACTGACCAGAGTCAGCGTGTGATTCCTACGACGCGTGGCCTCAATTTGGAAGATAAAGCAGTACGAACGTAACGGTTTGCACATGGCGTATCTATTACGTGTACTAAAAATCTGTTAAAATAGACATAGCAAAAAGCAAAGGTACACATTCTCTCGGATATTCTAACTGTTCTTCTTGCTTGGCCATTACTCTACTAAATAACAAATCTAACCATTGAAAGCTAGGAATACCGTTGAAAAATAATTTGGCGCCCTTCCTAAAAGTTTGATTGATCCATTTTAGGTTCATTTGAGGCTGTAGAAACCCATCTCAAAGATTGCACTATCATTCACTAACTTTTTTTAAAGAAAAAATGTTGTACATGTTTCAAACACTTTTTATTTTTATTTTATTTTTTTGCGTGAAATAGTACTTTTAATTAAAAAATTAACTCTACTCGCAAAAATAAAGAATTCACATCAATATTTCAAACACTACAGCTCAAAAGCAAAAAAAAATAAAAATGTTAAACATTTTAACAAAAATAGAAGAAAAAATTTCATAAACAAGTTATCCCAAATAATATTTTCCTTTTTTTTCTTTTCGTTTTTTTTTTCTAGAAAAGCTAATCCTTTTAAAAGCACTCTTGTTTAGGCATCCCAAATAGAGGCATGTCTTAATCAAAAGGTAAAAAATGTTAACTAAAAACAAAAATAAATAACATAAAATTTGATTTATATGTTTATTTTAACTTTTTTTATTTTTTTGGATTTTTTCCTATATTTTGGTAAATTTTTTTACTTATTCGGTTTGTTTCGACGATAAGAATAAAAAAAAATACACTAATTTAATCAAATGATAAAAACATATCCTAAAGATAAAAACAAAAAAATAAATTATTATTCCCAAACGGGACTTCCTCTCTAATTCTAGCGTTGAGATCCATTGTACTTCGGATTTCTAAATGGCCCTAAGCTTTCCCCTCATTAACTGTTGATTCAGTGAATATATCTAGGCTTCCATCTGGTTCTTTTTTTTTTTTTTTTAATACTGAACCCACCGTTATATATTACCCAGACAAACAACCAAGTTTGAGAAAATTTTCCCGAGAAAATCAAAACCGAGAAAGTTTAACGTACGTTCGCAAGAAACTGGTGACCATGATGAGAAAGTTTAATCGAGAAAATCATAACCCCGGTTTGTTCTATTCCACCATTTGTTTGAGCAATTATTCGGTGCTTCCAGATACTATGTAATATTTTTAAGTTACACTTTTATTTATGATTATAATAATAAATTGTACGATAAGAAAATTTAACGTACATTCACTAACTTTTATTTTTTGTTTTTAAATTATAGTATTTGGTACAATTTTTGTTTTTATGAGAATAATTGATTTTTTTAATTAAAGTATTATAGTCATTTTACTCAAAAAAAATTAAAATATTTGTGATGTGTATAAGTTTTTTTTTTTTGAAAAAATGTAAAAAAGATTGACAATTTAGAGATACCAAATACTACACCTTAAAAATCTAACTTTTAAAAAAAAAATTGACTTTTAAGAGAAGCCAAACAGAGGTTTAGTCCTTTCTATTTTTTTTTTCCTTCTCTCATTACTCTTAGTTAGTGGAATTTAGAAAGCCAAAACGTTTTGACCAGGCCTGCTTTGGAAATTTGGCTTTAAATTAAATTTTTTGTTTTAAATTATTTAAGTCAAATAAACAAAAAATTTGTTTGATAAATCGTATATGTAACTTTAAGTCAAAAAACTTGACTTAAAATAGTTTTAAGTCAAAAAAGTTTTTATTAAAAAAAATTTGTTATAATTTTTAAAAAATTATTTTTACATAATTTTATATTGAATATGAGTTTTTTTGATAAATTTTAAGAAATAAATTTTAAAAATATAACTCTTATAAAAATGAATGTGTATAAAATAAAAATAATGATATTTTTTAAAATATATATAATTATTCTATGTAAAAGTAAAGCCTAAAACCTTTGGGTTTTTGAATGAATTTTTTTGATTTTTTAATTTTAAGTGAAAAGATAAAAAGTCAAACTTTAGGCCTTTTACCAAATGAAGCCTAAAATTGAAAAAGCTTACAAATGACAAAATAAGCCACAGTTTTGCTAAAAGTTTGGTTTTTTGTATTTTGTATATTGAATGTAGTTTTTTTTTTCCTTTCATATTTTGATATTTTTTACTTTTCTATTTACTGTAGTTAAACGAAACCTAAAAAGTGAAAAAATGACCAAATTTTTTAAAAAATTCACTAAAAACAAAAAAAAATTAATTGACTTTAATAAACATCCCAAACTTGGTCTTAGTATAGTGTACCTAAATTAAGGCCACTTGGGTTTTGAACCATTATTGGAGTGTTCGGCAAATAGTAGCTTTTAGATTTTTATTACTAATTTTATTTATAAGTGTAGGGTTCTTTTAGAATAAACAAATAATATAAAATAATAGAGATATGAAATATGCAAAGTAGTCAGAAACACAAAACAGAGAGAGATAAGGTTGGGTGAAAGAAAAAGCTAATTGAGTATGGAGTACTGGCAGTATGAACAATGTATCTGGTTATCAGAATCTGATTCATCCGAAAGTCTGGTTATCCCTCCTATTTATAGCACTCAGAGGAGCCATGTTGGAGTTCGGATGGGACTCTTTCAAGAGATCGAATTGGATCATGAGAGGCGATAACGGAGAATCAAGAGATTCTATCCGATAATCAGCTAAGTAGTGTTCTACTCCAACTTAACTAGGTCGGCCAACAGATGCCCTACAGGCACCTGAACCGCTCTGGTTAAGTACCCGACCCACTCGGGTCGAGTGACTTGGGGGTCACTCGAGTGACTCGAGTGGGAGGATCCGTATGACTCGACAAATTCTTTCTTTAGCCATCAAGCCACATGCCTCCCAACGTCCCGTGCAGGATTGTACTGCCATTGTCTTCATTGTCTCTGGGACAGTCTTTCAATTCTCAGAGAAATCTATGTTGATATAGTCTGTGCTATATATATATTGGCTGTTTAGTCTGTGCTGAGCCACATAGTCGGTGCTATGTCATCATGATTAGGTAGTTAGAGCTACATTACAGTCTGTGCTGTCTTCACGACCCGTGTCGTGGTAATAATACAGTTTGTGCTGTGCTGTCTTCACGACCCGTGTCGTGGTAATAATACAGTCTGTGCTGTCTTCATGGTATGTGCCATGGCAATAATACAGTCTGTGGTGTCTTCATGGTCTGTGCCATGGCAAGTAGTCAGGGCTACTATCGTAGTCAGGGCTACGCTTCATAGTCTGTGCTATGAAAGGTCTTCATCGTAGTCAGGGCTACGCTTCATAGTTTGTGCTATGGAAGGTCTTCTTTCGTAGTCAGAGTTACGCTTCATAGTCTGTGCTATGGAATGTCTTCTGCCTCTGCATGATAAACAGTGATATTAGTTGGCCGAGTATAGGGGTCCCAGCAGCTCGGATCCCCAATCATTCGAGTCACCAGTGGAATAAGTAGTTTATCTCATCACCTGAGTACCTGGGTTAGAGTAGTTGACACTGGTTAAGTGGAAGAATACCCGAGCAGCTCGGGTCATGAGTGACTCTAGTATGAGTATTGCATCCGAGCTACCAGAGGGACGAGTAGCTCGGGTCATGAGTGACTCATGTTATGACCAAAAATTTTGTACCCGAGCTACTAAAGGGGTGAGTAGCTCGAGCCATGAGTAACTCGTGTTGTACGAATAAGTATTGCACCCGAGCTACTAGAGGGGTGAGTAGCTCGGGTCCTGAGAAACTCGAGCGGATGTATTTGTGTAAATCATGTAGGTTGAATTACTTACCCGAGAAGGGGTGCCAAGTGGCTCGACTGCCAATTAGGCCCACTGTACACGAGTAGGTCAGGTGTACCCGAGTAGCTCAGGAATAGGGTGCACTCGAGTAAATCGACTGTATCCGAGTAGCTCGAGTGTATCTAAGCGGTTCAAGTACTTGTTATATGTTAATAGGCGACGAGCCACCTACATTTTGCCCATGCACGCGTGTGATATATATAATATCATGCGCGTGCACTTTCAACACCCTTGATGATCTGAAGCTCGTGAAATTGAACCTTTCCTGGTTGCGTGCCAAACTTGACACAGCCTGTTCCTCACTTCACCGTTCTAAGGCTTTGGGTCGAGTTCATGAAAGGGAGCACTCAGTGAGCTTAGGGACCTAGCGGGTATCTGACGCCAAACTCGGCTTGGCAATCGCCGAGTCTAAACTTGACCGTGCCCAGCAGGAATTGGAGGTACTATCGACTCGACAGGTAGTACTGCTTCTGACCCATATACCAAGGAGTAAGGCGAGGCCGAGGTAGAGGGCCTTTCGGCCGCTCGATACACCCACAATGTGTTAGGATTAGTATACTGAAAATCATATTTTTAGTTTTTAATTTTATTTTTAATAAAATTAGTTTTTTATTTTATGAGAATTTTTATAAGCAATGTATGTATATTATTTATTTGTTATGCATGGATGTCCGATATTCTGTATAATATTTAATCTAGTGTGTAGAGTACAGCTTACACACAGAAGACCAGATTTCAAGTTCTTGCAGAATATAAGTTTTATGTTCACAGTTTAGATGGAAATAGACATACCATCGGTACGATTGTGACACAGAGTTTTAGTAAGCCTGCCTTGGTTACAGGGAACAGATAATTGCGTCGTCTATTGTTCCGACTCTCTGTGCCAGTACATTTTGTGTGTATTGAACGGGACATTTTGAGTAATTAATTTAGTACTGACTACTGACTATGTAAATTAATTCACACCCCAAGATTATTATGAATAGTGCTTATCCTC
>JAULJZ010000023.1:10489533-10504471 GCA_032270985.1 Heliamphora pulchella
GTACTGCCCTCTGTCGGAGAGCTTGTAGCCTCCTCGCCAATGCTATTATCAGCCTCGTCACTATTCTTCGATTTTGCGTGCTCCTCCATAGCTTGTGTGGGTCGGTGCTTACTGTCATCACTCTTGTGTGGCTGGGTTGTGGCTCTAACTTTAGAGGAAGAGGGACCATTAAACCGTAACCAAGGGCCATACTGGTTTGGAGAGAGGTGGTTATCATTTGGGTTTAACAGTTTAGTATTGCATTCTCGCTCGTTATGGCCCAGCACACCACAATGATAGCAGAGTAACGGGAGACGTTTGTATTTGAAAGGTGCCCATTTAGATTCCCCGACCCCAAGAGAGAGTTTGATACCACGTCGAATGGGTTTGCGAACATCCATATTCGCTTGTACCCGGAGATAAGGTTCCCATGCCAGACCATTTTCACCGAACTCCATATCTTCAAATCTGCCACATTTATCTCCAATAATCTTTTCCACATCTCTGTTCATGCATGTGAGCGGGAGCTCATATACTCTAATCCAGAATGAAGCTCGATGTGGATTGATTTTGGAAGCTTGTAGTCTCCCATTATACTCCTCTAGTAGTAACAAATAGTTATCAAAGTTCCACGGCCCGTTATTGATGATCCACTGTTTATCCACCGCATGGTTGAATTGAAAAAGAAACAAGTTTTCTTTCAACACCTTGCATGTGACATCCCGTGATAAATTCCAAGCAGTGATCATCGTGTTCTTCATTGTTTCAAAGTTAAAAATTCTTCTAGTGAAGAGTTTACCAACAACACATAACTTCCCAATGTTGTCATTGGATTTGGTGTGATTTGCATCAAGTTTGATTTTGTCCTCTTCATCATTTGTAAGAATTAGGCGTTTTTGGAAATCCATCACCGCTTGATCCATTGTTATACACTTGCTATGCGATACTCCCTTGGTCAGGGAGAGACTAACTCGGCCAGGCAACCACCAACGGCTAAAGGCTCCTATAGGAGAGAAAACCTAAGGAGAGAAGGCTAAAGGCTCTTATAAATTTTTGTTAAACTAGTAAATTTCGCCTGAGAAGTGGTCGGCGTCGGCACTGGTGCTGGAGGAGTGGCCGACACTAGAGGAGAAATAGTAGCTGCATGGCAGGAAATAAATAGTATTTGAACAATGTTAGAGGTATTTTAAAAAATATATATTAAATTAGAATTAAATTTATTAAAACTAATTAAATGTGACTAATCCACCTATTACTTTGCAAAATAGGATTGCTGTCAAAAAATCTCATAATAGTATGTAGATAGAGTTTGCAAAATAGGACTCTTGCCAAAAAAAAAAAACCCATAATAATATATAGATAGAGTTTCAATAGAATAAAAAAGTTTAAATTAAGATAGTAATTTGAATACAAAAATCAATCTAAGATAAGATAATTTTAAAATTTTAAAAGATTATCTAAGTTAAGTCAATTAATTTTTAAAATTTAAATTTTAACTTAATGATGCATAATTATTGAGTACTAAAACAATTTATAAATTTTTAAAGTCAATCATTGACACTTGAGTGATGGATTTTTCTTTCTATTAAAGAGGACTAAGACTTGTGGTAACCTTAACGTGCCTGTAATATATTCTAGGGCAAATTACTCTTTTTTTTTTTTGAGATTTTTAATAAAAACAAAAATGTGATTTCTTCAAAGCCACAGTTTTTTTCTTTTGATTTAATTGTCTGTTTTAAATTAATTTAATTATTAATATACTGTTACTGATTTAAGGAAAAAAAATATTTGATTTAATTTTTTACCTTTTTTTCCCATTTTACCCTTACTCTTCTCTCTCTCTTTCACGTTTCGTTGTGGGGTGGGCGTCTCTTTAAAAAATGTGGATGAATTGTGAAACTTTTTATCCTAATCCCTCTTCATGAACTCAGTAGTCATCTCTTTGAGTGGTTGATGATTTCTCTCTCTATAGGTATCTACTATCTCTTTTTCTCTGTAAAGTTTTAAAGAAAAGTCCAAAAAGATTGTGTTGGGAAGGAGTATATATAGATCCTCTGTCTCATGATCTCTTTCTGGGTTTCGGATCCAAGACAAAAAAGAAAAAAAATAAAAACTAGCAAAATATATAATATTTTAGAGAATGAATGGCCTTGCACATCTTCAATTGGATTTCTCGGAGTTATCCCACTGGCGGAGTACTACTCTTTCTCTCTTTCTTTGCTTTTTCGACTTGGAATGATTTTCCATTCTTTTTTTTTTAATGCAGTACAATGAAATCGTTGGCAAAGGAGCTTCAAAGACCGTGTAAGTCAATTGAACAGTGTTGGTCGGAGATGGTCGACGAAGGTGTTGCAGGAGTCGGAGTTGGAGCAGGGCTCGATCGTTGATTGCGAGGCGACGAGACCCACATTGGGGGAAATTACAGGGAAGAAAGAGGTTAATAAGGAGTGAGATGGTGGGTCCTCAATTCAGCATTTGGGAACTGGGAATGGAAAGGGATTTAGAGAGAGAAATGGGGAGAAGAAATATGGGTTTTTTGCAAAAAAAATTTCAGATTGATACTACGGGTTTTTGGTCTGGAACTGACAGGGATTTTAGGGTTTTAAGTTTGATTTTTTTGCTGCCTTTTTAATCCAGCAAGAGAGGGTGCTTAGAGATAAATGCTTTTGTTGAAAGGTCAAAAGGGGAAAAGATTGAAAATTAGGGTTTGGGTTAGGTTGAAGGAATTAAGGAGAAGTGAGAGGGACAAAGAACATTGGTTTGTTTTTCTCATTTTAATTATTTAATTAAATAATTCAATTTAATTAGAAGGGTAAAGTTGTAAAATCTTAATTTCTGTTAATGGTGTTTGGGTATCAACATTGATCAGGGAAATTAGTGACGTTTCAAAAATTACGAATGTGTATCTATTTTTATTAAAAATTTCAGAAGAAATTAGTGTAATTTATTATATATTTTAAAATAATTTATATAATTTTAAATATTTTTTAAAACAAAAATAAAACATATAGGGTCTAAATTTGGGTTGATGGGACTCATGAGTTTGCGTTTGAATTACTTTTTTTTTATAAAAAATTTAATATAAAAATATGTAAAAAAATTTAATTGAGAAAAAATAAATAAATTTTTTAAAAATTTTTTAAGCAAAAATATCTTCCAAAAAACTAAGCCAAAACGTAGGCTCACAGAGCCATCTTAGTTTCCAGAATTAAACATGTTTTTCCTTTATTAATTAAGCAAAAATTCATATTTAACTCTACTAATGAAAGCAAAGTCACTAAATTTTAATATTACTTTTTAATATTTTTTATTACATTAGAATTAGACCCTGAGTAGCAAACTTGATATTTTAGTTTTTTGGCTTTTCGATATTCTTGGCTAAAAATATCAAAAAATTAAGGTTGTTCGTTTAACAAAAAAAATAAAAAATAAAACAGTCAAAAATTTCAATCAAAATACAAATTTTCAGAATATTTTATTCAAACTCCTGTCACTTTTAATTACTACCATTACTAATTACATATAATTATTAATATTAAATATATTGAAGAGTAAAATTATCTACTTTGAACAAAAAAATAAAAAATTAATTTTTTATCTAAATAATTAATTTTAAAAAATAATTTAAAAATTAAATTACCAAACGATATATTTTAAATTCAATTTAACTTTTTATTAAAAATACAAAAGAACAAAAAAACTACCAATCGGGCTTAAATTTCTCAGCTCCGGCTGGGCTTGCAAGGGTCTAAATTTGGGTGGACTTGATGGGCCTAACAGAAACATATTAGTTCCCAGAATTACCCCCATAGATAGATTTTAATTTCGTTCACTGTGTAGTGTTTGGTCGTTAGTCTTGTTGCCCTTGCCCTGCACCGAGCTCATCACCGTCTCATCTGATTTTCCTGCTAGTCTTAGGGTTTTTCTCTGCCCTGCTCTCTCTGTATATATGGAAATATATATACATATTTATATATGCGCATCTGTATGTTATGCATAACTGTATATATGTATATATATGATTACGCTGACGAGATATATTCACTTGTCTCAGGTCGAAGCTTGGAATGGACGGCGAGGAATTAACAGAGCAGGAAACTGCATTGTATGATCGGCAGATTAGGGTTTGGGGTGCTGATGCTCAACGAAGGTAATTTATGCATTCGTGTATTGTTCGCACATTTTTTGGATTTGGCTTTGGGCTATGAACTTCATCAAAATTCAATCTTCGCTGAATCAATGTTTAATTTATGTTAACGTCCATGATTGCGGTGCTCCAGTTCAAATTTCTAAAGCTAAATTTCCTTTTCTTTGACTCTGAGATTTTGATTTCGTTTAGGCTGAGCAAGGCTCATATATTAGTTGGTGGACTCAAAGGAACTGTTGCCGAGGTAAATTTATGAATTTATTCCTTGATTTTTAAATATGCGAACAGAATTTTAATTATACATTGAAAAAGAAACTATTTTGTAGAATTTTTTTTGGAGCTGTTCCTCTGCCGTTATCTTCTATACTAGTAAAGTAAACACACCATTTGGTGTGAACAAATTTTGAAGCCTACTCACACATTTTTCATTCTTAAATTGATTAAAAACAAATCAAAATTTTATATTTGGCTTAAATCTCCTTTCAACGACTATAGAGGTAAAGAGGTAAGAGACCAAACACTAGTAGCAAGACACGTTTCGAGTGATTCTAAATACACCATAAAAAATGATCGAGTGGACCCCCTATTTACATTGAAATAAGTGTACATGATGCATAAATACAAAAAAATGGGTGTACTTAAGCAATTATTTGCGTGCATCTAGAATCTCCCCAAATTTCTTTCTATTTCTACCCATTACAAGTTTTCATTACATTAGCAAAAAGTCATTAAAAACATTTTCGCGCACGCATTATTGTATGTACAGCACTCACTAGTTCATACATGCGTAGACTCGCATTGTCTTGCGTTTTATCTCTAATCAATCTATTTCCGTGTAGAGTTTTTCGGAATGGATCTGGAAGATTAATCTGCTAATTTTTCTATTTTATATTGGGCCAGTTTTGCAAGAACATTGTTCTAGCAGGAGTAGGTAGTTTAACGCTAATTGATGATCGCCCAGTGACCGAGGAAGCACTGTCATCAAATTTCTTAATTGCTCCTGACGATAATATGTTTTTGGGGAAGTCTCTTTCTGAGCTTTGTTGCGATTCCTTGAAAGATTTCAATCCAATGGTCCGCGTTTCTGTTGAGAAAGGTGAGCTCCCTTTTACCATTTATAATGGTATCTTGAGTTAAAGCTCATTAATTACCAGTAGTATTTAGTTCCTTTACTTGAGCATCACATGGGATTTGACCCGGGATGTTAATTTGACAAAACAATCCAGCTGTGAACAATGCATTTTACACTACATGAACCAGCACACACTCACAAGTGTGGTGGGTCCCACACGAACACTTAGTCTCAGATCCACCACACTTGTGAGTTTCTAGTGATTCGTGCGGTTTAAAAATCCATCTCCCTAGACTTTTTCCGGTGACTATTGTGTGATCAGCAATACAGTTGAAATAGATGAATAGAAATCCTGTGCCTGCAGCTGATATTTTCTAGAGAAGGACTATAACTATGACACTGAGCATATAGATTTTGGTGTGCACCATGATGTTGGTTATGCACCCGAATCTTTTCTTGTTGCTATCTGTATTTATTTTGTTGAAGTTGTCTGTTTATTATTTGTACAACAGTTGTTAATGGTGAGTTTGAAAAGGGACGAATATGATAAGGTTCAAGTCTTATTCCTACAGGAGATTTGTCTAGCTTTGGTGGAGATTTCTTCAAGAAGTTCGATGTCGTAGTCGTCAGTAGTTGTTCCCTCACTGCAAAGGTAATGTAGTTACTTGTTTTCTAGTATCAGCTTCATATCTTCTGTACAATAATTGGCATGCATCTGCTTCTTATTCATGCATATTATTACAGAGCCCATATTTATTGAGACTTTGTGTTCATCTCTTTCTCTCTCTCTCTGTTTCTTGTACATCAGAAATTGATTAATGAGAAGTGCCGCAAGTTGTCAAAGCGTATCGCATTTTATACGGTAGAATGTAGAGATTCCTGTGGTGAAATATTTGTTGATCTACAGAACTATACCTATTCAAAGGTTACAATCTTTTTCTGTTTCACTCGTTAATATATTCTATAAATCTGTTCTGTGGTGAATTGTTCCCTTGTATTCCTCCTATAGTATTGTAATGGCGTAAAAGGATTCATATAGCCGACTCTAATTGATTGGGACAAATGCTTAGTTTAGTTTGGTTTGGTTTGGTTTGGTTAGTATTGTAATACCCAACTCTCATCTTCTGCTTACAGTTTATTGTTCCAATCTGAAGGTATTGTGATATGAACTTCAGCACTGGATAGACCAGTTTTGATTTCTTTCGCAAGTAGTTAAACCTATTGCTACTTCTCTTTTGAAACCTATAAAATTTGTTAGAATTATAGACTGATAAATTATAGATAGAATTATCATGTATACGATGAGAAATTTTATTTATATTTGTTAGAGTGAGATAAAGAATGAGATAAGCGTTGTAGAATTATTTTTTAACTGTTAGATAAGGAGGGAAAATAATATAAAGCATTATCAATAATACGAAAGGAGCCTGGTATTATTGATATTGCAAATGAGGGATTAACAATTTTTTATTTAGCGAACTATTAGTTTGAGTCTCCCTGTATAAATGTGGGACTCACAATATCATGAGGGGGAAAAAAATAAGTGAGCCAATCTTATTTCTTAGTCTAATCTCTCTCCCCTAATCTCTCGAACAAACATGGCAATAATATCTAGTCGTGCTAGTAGCTGGCATTGTTGTGAACTAACTTTCTGTTGGCACTTGGCAAATCTTTCATGCTGACTTCCCTTTCCTCTTTATGAACTGTTAACTAAGTATCCTAATAAAAGCATTTCCATTTTTCTCTTTGCAGAAAAAGCTTGATGAAACTATTGAATGCCAACTTCAGTATCCCAGTTTTGAGGTATGCTTTAGTTCAGATTTCAGTAGCAGCCAGCTTGTTTGACGTACATGACAACATGCATCTACTTTGCTGGCCAACTTCTCCTTATTCCTTTCTTCACCATTTAAATATTGATTATTATGCATTGACATCTAAAATCACATATTGTATTTGTAGATTTTTTTCGCCTCCATTTTTTAATTTGATTGATGAAGACAGCTCAACTTTGCTAAACAAAGCCTTTAACTGTGCTATTAATCATAATTCGTTGATAACATTACTCGTGCTTTTGATGTAAAACTATATTTTGAGTATGTCCTTTAGTACAGATATATGAAAAAATGACAATAGTTGTTTCTCCATTGCTGCATATTCTTAGGAAGACCCAATGTTGAATTTTCCATCTATATGCTCTTGAATGTGATGATTCTCATTCACGCTGGACAACAAGCAGAACCAAACAGATGCTGCTGCAGCCTGTTACTCTATATGTGTATATATGTTTGCCGTCTATCACAGATTTGCAGATCAATGATTAACAGTCATCACAGTGTTGAAGCTTTTCAGTTTGGAAATGTGTTTATCAAATTATGATATTTTGCACGATATCCTTTTTTGGCACAGGAAGCAATTGAAGTACCTTGGAAATCCCTTCCTCGGAGAATGTCAAAGCTATACTTTGCTATGAGAGGTAGAACAGATATACACTGTATTCCTTTATTTTATTTTAAAAATCCGTGAGGGGTTGAGGCATGGGTTATCTGTAACAAAAGAAATCCAGTGGACAGGAATGAGAGATTTCACGAATGAGTTAGGAACTTCACTTGTACAGTAACCATTTTTTGCTTGTATGCCCTCTCTCTCTCTCTCTCTCACTCTCTCTCTCACACCGCTCCACACGCTCACAAACTTTCTACCTGAAAGAAAATTATCATATCCCACCGTCCCTTCTTCTAACATGGTCATATCATTTTTGGAATGTTTGTTTCCATGTACCTTGCAAATATTTGTTCTTTGGATTGTGTAGCGAAGAAATAGTTTATTTCTAAATCCTCCCTCTCCCCTCCTCTCTTTTGTTGCTTTGTGTTTTTCATTGTTGATATATTAGATCTAAATTGCTGATTATGTTTTTGCAGTGATAGAAAGGTTTGAAGAGGTTGAGGGCCGTAATGCTGGTCAAACTTCAAAGGAAGACCTTCCTAAGGTTTTGAATCTAAGGAAGGAAGTTTGTGAGGCACATGTAACGTGTTTTTTTGTTACAAGCATGTTTCATTATAATTACATTGCTGGAGATCTTATTACTGTTGTGTTATGTCCTTGCAGTCACTGAACGAGTCTCTTATTCCCGATTCTCTCCTTGAGAGATTGGTGGCAGGGACAGGAGAATTCCCTCCAGTTTGTGCCATCATTGGCGGAATTCTTGGACAGGTGAAAAAATCAAGCCACTGTCTTATCTGATTTTCTACTTTAAAAAATGTGATATGTGATGTTGATTTACTAACCCTGCTCAAAAATATGATTTTTATAGGAAGTTATTAAGGCAATATCAGGCAAAGGCCATCCCCTTAAAAATTTCTTCTTTTTTGATGCTATGGATGGGAAAGGCATTATAGAGGACATTTCAAGCCCTAACAACGGAAGCTAAGCAAGATAGAATTTAGCAATTTGACGCTATGTATCTCTCTATGGATTGCAAGTAAGCTCTTGGGAGACTTGATGCGTTTGTTGGGTTTGATGAATCTTTTTAGTGGATACTGATTAAGTTTGTTAGAATTGTTGTTTTGGTCGGGAATATTTAAGCCTTTTGAAGGCTTCTTAATCTTATTTAGGAAGATGATGTTATGCTCATTTCTTCGACATCTTTGTAGTAAACTCGCATTAAAGTTGAGCACTTTGGTGATCCAACAGCTAAGATCTACATGACCTACAATGGCAGAGTCAGTGAGAGAGGGACTAGTTTTGTGATTGCTTGCACTGAGAGATCACTACAAGCATTTTCAGAAAAACTGAAAGTGCCAGACATAGATTTTGCCCTTGGGGTCATTTGTATATATGTCATGCTGGTGGGTAGAGGACAATCAGAAGGATCTATCCCATCTTTAGAGCTGTCTTTATCAAATTAGCTAAATGTTTAGCCAAATTTTAGCTAAAGGATTTCTTTTTTGTATTTTAGCTGAGTCATCTTTTTCAATACTCATTGTAACAAGTTCTTTATTCTTTCTCTATTACTAAATCCAAATTTTCTTTCTAGCGAAGCACACGTGAATATATCATTGGGGGTGTTTAGCAAAGCTCTAATTGCTTTTAGCTTTCTGCTACAACTTATAATTATATTTTTTTCTATTTCGGCCACAAGTTATAATTTTTAGCAAACACTCTCAATTTTTACTGCAAGCTACGATCTATAAGTTACAATATATAAGCTACAAGTTTCAGTAATGCCAAACACCACCATTAAAACTTAAAAAGTGTGCTGTAACAAAACACCCGTGAATATATCATTAAAACTTAGCAACAAACTCATTTTATTTTAAAATCCCCTCACCCCAAATGTTCTTACAAGATGCTTTTAACAGAATTTAGTTGGGCACGTTGGTGAGTTAAGTAGGACAGAAGTATGCAAAATTTCTTTTCCAAGGATAACATAGGTTGGCAAGGATTCATCATCAATCATAGTTTGGAGAAAGGTAGAGACTGGATTTGGATTCAGAATCAACCATAAACTGCTGAGGCTCTTTGTGTCTTTCGAAACTGTCCTAGCACTTGCAATCGAACAATTTGGATGAAGAACTTCATTCGGAGCCTATCCATTAGTTTGTAATTCGGAGTTACTCAATATATATCATTGTGTTCTTGCTTATTGATCTTGATCCTTTTTGGTAGCAGACGAAACACTATTCATTTACTATTCACCCATACAGAATACTGTTCATCTTGCTGTTCAGTCTTGTCTTGTAACGAGTTTCCTCCTCTATATAAGGAGCCTCCCTGGTGTGGGCTTATGCTTTGAGAGGCCTCCTTCGCTTCTTATGTTATCTTTATCTTTATATATTGATGCGTTGAGATCCATCAAAACCGTTCTGGTTATCGAGGTCATTTTGTTTAGAAATTATTTTTTTAGCGTTTAGCTTTTAACTTTAGCAAAAAGTTGGAAAATATTAAATTTTTTCACTAAGTATTTTGCTTATAGTTTTGATTGTAAATCTATTTTGAAATTCTATTGCTTAAAGTTAAAGGATTGCAGTTGTAATAAACATTAATAGTATTTATTTGAATAATAATCACATTTTTTAAACTATAATCAATAAGTTCATAATTTTAACTAAATTAAATATATTTGTTTTGTCCCAAAATAGAACCGGAAAAACAGAAGAAGAAAAAAACATAATCATTCACCGGTGAAAAGGAAGGTAAAGTAAAGATCCATAATAATAGCCTTGATGACGGTGGGGGAATTTTTAAGTTTGATGGTGGTGAAAACGTAAAAGAGAAAACGTAAAGATTTTTTTTATTTTTAAAATAAAGATTCTTTATTTTAAAAATAAAGAGGTTTACAATGCAATTAGAAATCGAATCAGTTACAAAAAAATGAAAGTAGAGGAATGTGTGATTTTCAATTTGTGTTTAAAATAAAATGAGTTGTAAAAAAAAAAATTTGGTGGGCATTTTGGGTAAAAAAAAAATTTACACAACTCCAAACTTAGAGAACATCAATTGAGTGCTCTCCTTTAATATAGTAGTATAAATAACTATATTTTGAGAAATACTACATACACTGTAATTGGCAGTGTATAATATTTCCCTTACATTTTATCTCTTGTTTTGCAGTCAAAATTATCATGTAATATGTTGTCATTGGGTTAGCATATTTAATAGTTATTTTTAAAGATACTTTTTAGCACAATTTAATTTTAAACTTAACTTTACATTTACGAGTAAAAAATTATTAACAATAATAATTGGGTTATTTAATAATTATTTTGAGGAATGATTGAGATAGCAGGAGAAAGACAGTTGAAGAAATGAATCTGGACAGTGAGAAAAATGATGAAGTACAAGAAGAGAGGGAGAGAAGAGAAATAGTAGGAGGGTCTAGTAAAAGAAAGTTATACAATGTTCGAAGGACATAGCCACATGGTGCACAGGTTTTTTAAGAGTCACATGATTATCATATAATCTCTTATGTTTAAGAGTAGAATTCACGTAATAGTGTGACTCTAAAAAACTTGTGGCATCACATGACTACGTAAAAACCAAACAATCATTCCTAGCAAGAGTAAAAAGAGGAGTTTGGCAAGATAGAGAAATAAGAGCATGATGGGGAGAAAAAAGCAAAAAAAAAATAGAAAGGAAAGATGAGAAACTAAAGTGATGTCTCAATCACTATGGTGTTATGTTGTAGTTGAAATTATAAATGTATAAATTATAACTAAAAAAATATGAGTACGACTTTAAGCAAAAATTGTAAATGTTGGTTAAAGTTGTAAACTAATAACTTAACCAATAGAATTTGTGTTTCTTGATTTAAAATCACAAACTACAAGCAAAAACCTATAATGACCATTATTTAATTTTTTTGTTAGTTTTTGACTAAACTACAAGTCAAAAACTGTAATTTAAGCTATGTCAAACGCCCCATTCACTCTTTGTTTGAGATTATGTTTGTTTTTTAGTGCTACGGAAAGGAAAGAAATAAATTCAAAAATAAAATACAAAAACTACTTCCTAAGGGAAAGCCCAAAGCCCAAAGTCCAAAGCCCAAATTGCTATTTTTAATTTTCTAATCATAACTCTTTTATACGTTTATATTTATGACTTACGTTTATTTTGTTTCAATTTGAGAATCACTATCAAGGATATTTTAAATTTTAATTATATTTGGTCTAGGTTCTAATTTTAATTATTTATAAAATATTTTTTTTTGTCTTTTATTGATTAAAATATTTTTATTATGTGATTGTACATTTCTATTTTAAATATTTACATTGCTTTTTAAGTGGTGATACATTAGTTAAAGTGTATAGATATATATATATATATATATATATACATTTTAATTTTTAGCATTTTAATCATTCATAATTAAAATTTTATTTGTCTTAATTCGAAATGAGTGTAAATTTTATTTTTTTGGCCCCATATTTTTTGTCTAAATTTAACGATGTTATCAATTTTTTTTCATAAGTTTTTTAAAGATAAATTATTATAAAACATGAGAATTTCTTATTTTTTATATGTAAAAGTGAGAGTTTCACATTTTTTATATGTAAAAATTAGAGTTTCTTATTTTCTGAATAATATATTTTTTAATTATTTTTTACTATTTATGCAATATTGGTATATTGTATACTATTCTCATTTTAGACAAATGAAAACTTTCTAAGAACTTATCACATTTATCCATTTAACACTAATAAAATTCATATTTTGAAAGTTTTCTTGGTTTTTTTTTATAATTTCTCATTTTTAGTTTAATATTGCTAATTTTTCATATTCAATAAATTTCTCATTTCTTTGTGAAAATGATAAATTTCTCATTTTTATTATTTTTTCAAAAGTTTAAATTAATATGGATCTTATTTTATAGTTTACGACGAGTAATTTCTAAAAATATAAATATATTTTTGAAAATAAATATATATAACAAAAGTATTGAATTTTAAAAATTGAAGCACATAATATCAATGCCATGTCACCAGTATTTACACTCTCTTTAATTACTCAATATATTTTTATTGGAGAGAAAAAAAATTATCTATGCCATTAATAACTTTTTAAAATTTAATCTTTTTGAAATAATTAAAAAATAAATATAAATTATCCCAAAACAAATTCAAAAAATGAGATCATAGTGTAATTAGTCTTAAAAAAATGAGATTTGCTATACAGTGACTAGTTTGAGAGAGAGAGAGAGAGGAATTATAATCGAGAACTGTTACAATCTTGAATCTTAAAAATCAAAATTCAAAAGCAAGGGAATGATCATAACGTGGGGTAGTTCGTATCCCGCTATAATCTCCTCCAATACGCCACATTCAAATCGCACCCACCAACCACTAAAACTTTCCTCCAAGCTTCCACTTCAGTTCGCACGCACCATTCATAGTTGATACAATGACGAAGAAAAGAGACCACACCCTCAAAAGAAGAAGATCACGAGTAGCAGCAGAAGAAGGTGGCGCTGATAATCTTCAGCAACGCTTCCGGGAACTCCAACAAGACTGGAACTCCTTCAAGCAATCCAAACCCCGAGCCCTCCGGCGGCGGCGCTCGAGCGGTTCCACGAACTCAACCCCCGCTCTACGCCTCCTGAACAACTCTCCGAGAATCCTCATGTCTTCGCTTCAACAACGCCGGTGGTCTCCGCCGGAGCGGTGGTGGAGGGTCGGGAGCAATGATGATGCGAGGGAGGAGATACTCGGCGACCGAAAGGCGGCAATCTGGAGCGGTAAACTGAAAGGCCGGAGGCTTTTCGGGGAGTTGGAGGGGGAAGTTGAGATGGGTAGTGGTGGTTTTGATCATTTGGTTCAGGAAAGTGAAGTTAGGTCAGTTTCTTCTTATGGGTCTTATGATGAGAATGAGGATTGTGGAAGAAAAGAAGAGGTGGTTACTGGTTTTTGTTGCCGTTGTTCTTGTTCATCAGGATCTTCTTTGTTTGATGAGGAAGTGGAGAGGGGAGAAGTGTTTATGGGAGGAGAGGAGGTTGGGAGGGTGAATGTGGAAGTGAAGAGGAGGGAGGACTGGAGAGGAGGAAATGGTGGTGGAAGGTGGTTTCTTCTCATGGTGGGATGGTTTTCTGTTGCTTTGATGGTGTTCACACTGAGGATTATATACATAAGGTGCAATGGAGGATATGTGGATGAGGATGAGGTAATGCTAGTCCCAACATGAATCAATACTTCTCTCTATCTCTCTTTCTTAAAAAAAATAAAAAATAAAAAAATACAGCATGGTGCATGAAATTTTAAAAAGAAAACAAACAATGATAAATTTATAGTACGCGTTCTCTCCTTTTTTATAATTTTTATCTATATTATATAATCAAAAAAAACTATCCCAAAAATTATGTCAAAAGTAGAAGGATTAAATTCACTTGGGTGGTTACAATCACACGTTGCTAGCCCTCTATGTCTTCTAGTCAATTTCGTGTGTTGACCTTTTTCTTAGTTAATTGATCTTTATCTATAGCTTCAATGTTTCCTTGTAATTTGATCTTGATCTATAGCTTCAATGTTGAATTGTCCTGTAGTTGAATTGTTTAGGATAATTCTGCAGTGTGGAGAAGCGAGATTTCAATTTGTAAAGTTGGAAAGCCTTTCCTTGGCTACAATGTTTCTCTTGCTAGATGATTATTATAATTATGGGTTTGTTTGATTTAAAAGGAAAGGTTTTTTTTTTTTTGGAAAGTAAAATAGTAGAAAGTGAAAAAAAGAAAAAAGAAAAACAAAATTTATTTTCTTGCATCCATTTGATTAGGAAAAAGTTTTGCAAGAAAATAATAGAAAGATTTAGATTTTTAATTAGTATGAGGGTTATAAGAATGATATTGTATTTATCTAAATTACAAACTTACAGAGTTGAAATATAAATAAAATATTAGCATAGACAAATTTATAAAATAATATAATTATTTTTCCCATTCACGAGGAAATAAGTTCTTCCCAAATTTTTTGAAAAACCAAAAACTAAATTTGAAATCTTGAAAGAGTTGTACGAAAAAAATTTATTTTCCATCAATTTCTTGCACTTTCTTAGCATCAAACTCCAAAAAGTTTTAAAATTTTTCTTTCCAGCATTGTTCATTACTATCTTGGTAATCAAATGGACCCTAATTCCTTGGATTGGTAAGAGATTGTAGAAAATGCAAATTTTTTAAATAACTTATAAGTTTGTTTAGTAAGAAAGTTATGAATAATGCAAGAAAATAAAGATTCTTCATTCTTGTGTAATCGTATGCC
>JAULJZ010000023.1:10513917-10546464 GCA_032270985.1 Heliamphora pulchella
CAACCCAATAGCTCATAAGTGTTACTCGTCGTGTTCATGTCCACTAAAAGGATTTTAACCAGACACGAACCGAAATTGCTCATAAATAATAATAAATCTCTCTTTAGAAAACTCAAAAACTCTTTTAATTTTTTTTACCATTTCAAATAGTTTTTTTTCCTCTGCTCAAATCTAAATAGCCAACAAGATTTATATAAATTTAGAAAAAGGTGCAATTAAAATGTCACCATAAATTTAATTGAATTTTGTAACAGAATAATAATGATAATATAATTATTTCATAATGGGCAAACCATTAATAAGTTACTAATTATTATGTATTAAATTTTGCAACAGATAATATAATAAATACACGAATAATTTTTATATTAAAACTCTAACTAAATAATAATTTTATTTTAATATTTTATATTTATTAAAATTCTCCAACAAAAGATAATTTGTACATTTATTTAATTAATTCAAAAATAATTCAAAAATCAAGAGGCCATAGTAAATATGTTCATGTTTGGGTTATTTAAAAAGTTATTTTTTATATAAAAAGTCAAATTTTAAGTTATATTGTTTGATTTTTATAAAAAAACTAATTTTTTAATTTTTTTTCTAAATTTGGTTCAAAGTAGGTTGCAGAAATTTAGTTTAAAATAAGTTATTTGGTAACTTAGTTTTTAAGCTAACTTTTTAAAAATTAATTATTTGGGTTAAAAACTAGTTTTTTAACTTTTTGTTCAAATTGAACAATTTTGTATTTCTATACATTTAATATTAATAATTAATTATATATATTTGGTATGAGTAGTAAATAAGCTATGAATGATTTGTATTATTGTATTTTAAAAGTGGTTAAAATTTAAATAATTTTTTTTAGAGTTTGCCTTGATTTGAATTTTTAGATTTTTATTTTTTTCCAAATAAGTTATATTAAATTTTTTTACATCTTTAGCCAAAAAATTCATAAAATTAAAATGGTCCAATGGCCCCATATAATTTTTTTAATCTCAAATACTCTAATTTTTATTCTAAAAAACTAAAAAGACAATCTTTTCAGGATCTGTTTGGGTTAACTTTTAAGTTGATTTTTTTACAAGAAAAAATAATTTTTAAGCTGTATTATTTGGTTACAAAAAAAATTAACTAACTTTTTTTTTTCATCTCTTAATTCAATAAAAAAAGTCAATACATATTCCAAACATTCTAACTTTTCAAATAAAATTATTATAATATCCTTACATAAAAAAATCAATTTTACTTACAAAAATAAAAAAAATCATACTAATATTTCAAATATTATAACTTAAAAAATAAAATAAAATTTTTTTAAATATTTTAATAAAAATTAAAAATTAAAAATTAAAAATTAAAAAATACTATAACAAATTATCTTTAAACAATCTCACATTTTTTTTTTTACAAAAAAAAACCTAAGCCTCTTAAAAATCAACCTTAAAAATCTATCCCAAAACAGTCACTTGGACGGTAAATATGCCACTCGTCCAGCGTGGTTCCAGCTTCCGACTGTGCGTAACCATTGTCACCGACGTGACGTGTGCGAAGCGTGTTGGACACTTCACAGCTGCCCAGAAGAAGCTCATCGCTAATCCAACGGTCCAAACTCGTCTGTGAAACAACCGCCGGTTAAAGGAAGTATCTGACGAAATCTCTGTAGATTCTGAGCTCATTTTCACCCCTGAACCTTGTTGCATCTCTCTCTCTCTCTCATGCAGAAGCCTCGAACGCCATGGCTGGAGTTCAGGTGAAGCAAGAACTCATCGAAGAGCTAAATCATCCGAAGGCGGAACGAAAGAGACAGCCTTCTAAGCCGATTTCCGTGATCGATCTCAGTAGCAGTGGTTCTGATTCCGACAACTCCTTGTCGTCCTCCGACGACTCTTCATCGTCCTCCGATGATGGCGGTAGTGTTCTTCGCTTCAACGGAAAGAGGTCTAGGGTTTCTAGCGGAGCCGAGGGTGGTTTGCCCAAGAAGAAGAAGAGGAAGAAGACTAGGAAGCAGTTGGACTCGGTTTTGCCACTAGGGTTTCTCGATCCTCTGCCGCCGAAGAATGTTGCGTCGCAGTTGCCAAAGCCCGATGCGATTTCGAAGCCTCAACCGACCTCGGTCGTGGATAAGAATGCGAATGGGCAGGTGACTGCGAATGGGAGTGCAAATGTTGAGGGTTGTAAGCAATTCTGGAAGGCCGGTGATTTTGAGGGAACACCGCGTGGCGATTTGGATACATCTTCAGGTATATATGCGAGTCTGAAGCAACCTTTTGTTGTAGCTGGTCCTTATAGGTTTAGTCGATTATTTTATTTGTAATTTTTACCTATTGTTAGGCCATAAACTTGAGTTCTTTTGCCTCATAAGTCTTACAGATGGAGCTCTTGAAGTGCATGGGTAATTATGTTGTGGATTTAGATTAGCTATGATTTTTAGTATCTTATTTGTAAGTTGTAATTAATACTATATCTTTAGCGAGATATACGACTCCTGATTCGATGCCTTGGAACATAATGATGTTCACAACACAATTTTTTGCCCCCTTTTGGTGTTTGATTTTGGAAATTGTCTAGGATGTTTTATAGCATGACACACACACACACACACACACATACACATAGTCGGTCCCAATTGCTTATGCTCCGTTTGTTTTGACAGGAAAATATATTTTTTAGAAAATAAAAATATTTTCTAAATTTTTTTTGGTGTTTGTTAAGAAGAAAATTAAAAGTTAACAAATAATGTTTTTTGATCAGCGAAAAATGTGTTAGTTCTGACAGAACGTTTTCTATTTTTTCAAGGTGAAAACCTTTTACAGACCTAAAGAGATAATGCTTCTGTCACACCACTACTACCACTTAAGCACCACCACTATCATTCTAGTACTACCATGCCACCATTAATGTAGTCTCTGCTAAGAACCCTACTGCCATCATGGCCACCCTACCTCTATCACTAAGACCACACCACCCTACACATGGACAAATGCGTTAATCTACAAAACAGTTACTTGACCTAAAAACCATGGTTAAATTTTAAGTTCTTATAAAAAGTTTGGAGGAGAGACAGAGAATAGATCTTTCAAAACCTTAGGGGGACAATCCTATATAATTGCAAATATTAAATCCTAAAACCATAGTTATCAGAATCCAACGATTCACGATGTATACATAAATCGATACGAATTTATGAATAAATCTATTTTGTGACAAAATTGTGATGAATCTTGCGATTCACAATTCGATTCACTAGTTGCGATTCACAATTCGATTCATGTAGTTCTTAAAATTATTATATTTAATAAATTTTGAATTTCTTATTTACCATTTTTTTTTCTTTTAAATACTTTAATACAATTTAACGTGGTTATTGTGAAGATAAAAAATAAATATGCATAATTTATTACTCATTTGGAGATGAAAAAATTTAATAAGAACCTGGCAGATCTAATAAATCCTTAACTCTTTTTTTATTTTTCTTTTAGGTAAAAAAAAATTGAAATACATTATTTTTGAATGTTTAAGATGAAAGCATCATTTCTGATAAACTATTTATTTTCAGTTTAATGAAACAAACATAATTTTTAAAGATGACATGACTTTAATCATTCAACTCAATAGTTCCACATCTTTTCTAAGCTTTTCTTTATTAGTAATAAGTATAATAAAATATATTTTGAAGTATTTTATATTTAATTTTTTCTCTCTTATTTTTCTTAGTTTGAGATTTCTTAATTCATTTTTTGAATTCCAAATTAGAATATATATGTCTTGTGAAGAACGTAAATGTCTTTCACATTTAGATTCCGTAATCATATTCTTATTGTATAATTGTATTAATATCCATTTATTTATTTTATTTTGTATATATGAAGCGTTTAAATGTCATCTTTATCGTTCATACCAAACCTTACGATTCTCGATTCAATTTGATTCACGATTCACCAAAATAGGATTTTGATTCACGATTTGACGATTATGCCTAAAACTACTATAATAAGTTTTTTTATTGGAATCTTTTGGTTGACAATTGTCCCCACTAGCACCAGGCCCTCATGGGTCCATCCGTGACACTACTACATCAGCCATAACAATACCATGATAACTAGTAACACTATCATTGTCAGAGTTGCGCCCAAACAAGAACAAAAAAACCTTTTCGCTAAAAACATTTTTTGAGGGAAATATTTTTCACTGAAACAAATGCAGCGTTAGTATTTTGTTGTGGTAGAAGAGTGTGTAATTGACATGGTATTAGAGTTCTCCCATTGGGTCTAGGTCTCGTAAATTGTGTTCGTTTCATCGTTATGGTGGTTGTGTAATTTGTTGTGCGTGTTAATTGGTGCACCTTCTTTAGTTTAGTTTTTTTAGTGTTTGAAAAATGGTTTTGAAAACATTAAGAGGTAATGCAAAATTAATTGAAGATGGTATTGATTACTCATCATTGTTGGGTGTACCTTTTTAGTGACACATGTTTAGAATGTAAAATTGATTGAATATGATGATACAAATTGAACATCAATTTAAAAGATTCGAAATTCACAAATGGATAATGCTAATGAAAGAGCTGAGTGGCTTCGTTTTATAGCATATTCCAATGCGGTTAAAACGTGTTCATGCAAGTTGCTTACGTTGCGATAGCCAATTAACAATGGGAATAACGATAAGTCTCGAAGTAGACAAAAATCGCAATACAATTTCTCTCAAATGAAGTTATCATATTGGCTATACGAAGTCAATATATACTATTGTCAATCAGCTAGCCAAAGGATTGAATAAAGAGCAAATAAATAAATCATCAGTGGGATAAAAGCTTACAACTCAAGAGGAGTTATGATGGACAACTAACCTAACTGACTAAAGGTCCTAAGATCTTGTTTCAAAGGGACTACTAAGTCATGCGTGTCTTAGGAGAATTACTAAGTAGAAAATCTTTTCTTCTCACTCCTATGATGTAGCAGGATACCTATAGCGGTGTTTCAAAATAAGTTATGCTTTTAATAATTTTTATACCTTATGATTCTTAGTGGGGTATGGTAGAATGGTCTAAATGATAATCACTAATATGGGCGTGAATTGGGCCGGTTCTTTAAGAATTGAGAAGGTTATATTCTCTGGAGCGGTCATAAAAATTAGGAATTGTCCAGGGCCAAAATGAACAAAATTACGAGAACCAACTGTGTTCACAAAGTTTTTGTACAAAATTCTATTGTCTTGGTTAAAATGGTTTTGACAACATTAAAGAGTGAATTCAAAATTGATTAAAGATGGCATTGATTAGTCATCCTTGTAAGGGGTGTCTCTTTAGTGACATGTTATGGATGAAAAATTGTCTCTTCCTTTTGCAAGGGTTTGAAACAATCACGATACCGGCTTGATCCGAGCTCTTGGAATTGGAAGTATGTATATTATGTTTGTCATTCATTTTTAGTACTGAGTTTTTCACTACACACTTTGAATTTGAATCCGTTTAAAAGAGTACAAAATGCTGTTTGGTTTGCCAACCCCCACTTATTTTAGTGTTGCTCCTCTGGTAGTCTGATCATTGTATATCATAAGCTACACATTCGAGATCTTGTAAGCACCATAGCAAGAGACGAAATATATCTTTAAGGATATAATGTGAAACACTAGACTTTGGTTGATTTTCTCCATTGATTTCACTCGGTTTGTAAGTTAATTTATGATTTTTGATTTACGTGTTTATTTATCGTAAGTGCACAAAAAGCATACATATTCTCCAACATTTACCCTTCACATGTGAGAAGTGGTTTCGTTTTTTATGCTTGGGAGCATGTTGGATACCTCAATATTCATTCTTGGGTATATTTTCTAATATCTTAAGCCATTGGAACAAATCAACGGTGATCTAAAAAAGGTTGCTATATTGATTTGGAAAAGGCTCATGTTTGGAAAATGGTGTAAATCTTATCATCGATGGAGTGAAAATAATAAAAGGAATTGCAAGGGGTCTTAAACTATAGACTAGGCTCGGTATTTGAAATTATGGTTTGTTGGGATGAGTGCCATGTTGAGTCAGGTGTTTCTTAGCCTTTGGTTCAGATGTCTACCAATAGGGTTGTGTTATCTTTATTTGTCCTCTTTTTCTTGTATATTTTGTGCATGGGTATGCGTATTTTAAGCAAATCACTAATGTTGGCTTGGCTGACGAGTGACAACTTGTTCTTTAATTATCATCTTCAAGGAAGAGTCAATAAAGTGGGAAGGTCAACTACCAAAGTTGGAAGTAGTAAAAACAATCCTGTAAATAACTGCAGCAGTTTAATGTTTTAAGAGAGGAATAAAGACCATGTATTTTACATGGGCTGTTCCTCTTTGGTTCCTTTCAGTACCTAAAGAAAAAAGACAACGTGTTGAAGTTAACTCTAGTTGAGCTGATAACAAAATTAAGTTTCTGGCTTCTACGTAAGATAAACTCCAATGGACTGTTATACTGACTGCTATTGCCAAATTAAAAATACTCGCTGATGGGCTGCTAAAAGGCTTTCCAGAAAATAGCATTGCCAAGCTTTGTGTCAAATTTGGCAAAAGTCTCCCAAAAATGGCATTTCTGCTAGCTCATTAGAAATCAACTGTGCTCTTAATATTCTCTTCCTTCCTGCATCTTTCCTGGCAAAATTCTCCCGAAATCTCAACTAGAAATCAAAAATTTTCTCACCACATACATATTATCAAACTACATAAATTAAACAACCAAAAACTGCAAAACTTACAATGATTAAATCACATAAATCTTCTAAAACTACCACAAGTTTTGCTTTTCGAAAAATCAAAAAGATCAAGTGTCAAGAAATCACAAAATTCAAAATTGACCTGGTTTGTGCTGAAGTACCCAATTTCTTGTAGCTCCTCCATCATTGAGCTTATATATTAGCTGGGTGTGTAGTGGGTCACTAGTAGGGGGGAGAGAGTTGGTGATACTAGATTTGGTGAGAGAGAGAGAGAGAGAGAGAGGTGGGTGGGTTTTTCAATATTTTTCAATAGTTAATCAACCAATTTTAAGTCGCTCAATTAAAAATATGACTTTGTTAATTTGCTAATTTATGAAAGTAAAAAAATAAATAACATTGTGGTTTTCAGATTCAAAAAGGAAATATTGAAACAATGGGATTCTTTAGCTTTTTGGGTTGCTTCTTGTGGGTGTGTAAATCAAGAAAAGATATGCGGTGATCGAAAATTGAAGACTATGCTATGGGGAACACAAAAGAAAGGTCCTGCAAGAACGATGGTGCCATATGAGAAGGCATAATGGCTATGGGATGTGGCCTAAGAGGCAAGGATCAAGTCCTATTCCTTACCACCGTTGGAGTTTTTGGTCTTTTCGTCTAGAAGCTAGGGAGTTAAGGTTTTGCTAAGCACCATGCCGTGGTATGGTGCGGTAGGCCTGTTCAATTAAAGAGAGGGACTACAAAGATAAGCTCGTGTGTGCATGACCCGCATAATAACTCTAGCAAACTTATTCTATCTTGACAGGTCATCGTGATCATCAGCAAGGGCGTGAATCTCATACCCCCCCACCCCCCCCCCCCCCAAAGGGTATGGTACACCCATTTCATCAGGTTAAGAAGAGTAGAGATGTAGCTCCCTTCATGTTCCTCATCTACAACTCACCACCCTTAAGCTCTAAAAAGATCCTCTGCCTCCCTCTTTCGACCGAACCTCTTAAATCCCTGATCTGATCACCTCTGCTCTTGAGTTGGTGACATACATGTGAACTACTTTATCATCCTCGTAACCCTTAGATCTTTCTTACAAACACTTCTGAACCTGTAACAAGACATCAATTGTATAAGATCGAAGTCATCTCTTAATAATGAAGTTTCCATGGATTTATAGGGGGCAAGCGTCAAACCTCTATCACTTTGCATCAGTTTTCGACAAAATGCATGGTTGAGTATAGACCTGTAATCTTTTCTTTTTCTTTTTCTTCCTCTTTAATGGAACCAATGCATTGACAGTAATTGGCAGCTGGCATCTAGGTTGGATGTTGTCACTATCAATGGATTTACATTTTGTTGCCATTAGTTACTGTGTTGGAGCAGCTGTTTATATATTTTTTCTGCGGTCATATATTTACAGGTGGCATGGATCATGTTAGGGTTCATCCCAAATTTCTACACTCCAATGCAACCAGTCATAAATGGGTTCTTGGCGGTAATTTTGCCTAACCTATCTACAAAACTTTGAGTTTATGCTTGCATTTTATCAAGATGCTTAATTCTCTAATCTACTTGTTTGGTATGGAAATGTGTTTTTGTAGCTTTCGCGGAGCTTTTGGACAACGCATTAGATGAGGTATCTCTATATTTGTTCTTCCTCACTTATGCAATACTTCTTTTCATTTTCCTTCGACAAAGCTGAATGTAGAAAAAGAATTCATGTAGCCATAATTGGTAAACAAAGACTCAGTTTGATTTGGTTTGATATATCCTAAATCTTCTGTTATGACATCAGGTGTGCAATGGGGCTACATTTGTGAATATTGATATGCTTAAAAATAGGAAAGATGGTGACAAAATGTTGCTGATTGAAGGTTTGTCTTCTTTTGTTGTGTGGTTTCTTCTTCTTTTGAGGATTATGGAACTCTCTCTTTCTCTCACTCCTCACATGTTAAGTTATCAATTGTCTCAAAAACTTAAATTTTTAAGAAATGGACCCAACAATATATATTAAGTTATCAAACACTTCCTATCACGTGTGACCCTGCCTTGCACCAGAAGAGGCAAACAAATTGAACTGAATAGGTGCACCAACACATAATGTATAATAACAAATATAATAAGGAAACACATATCCCGAAATTTGAACCCAAAATCTCATAGAATTAGTACTCTGATACCATGTTAAGTCATTAATTGTCCCGAAAGCTTACGCTTTTAAGAAAATAGGCTCAATAATGTATATCAAACTATTTAACACTCACTCGCTTTCTTCTTGGTTTTCTATTCACAATGATGGTTGATACATGCTTCAAGTACTTTTTATTGTTACTTTGGTTTTGGTTTAAAAATAATATTTGACCATCCCGTAGCATGATTAGAATTGAGTAATAGTATATCGAGCAATGGTTTACAAAGTTATTGTCCATTGGAATCAAAAGGTTTGGTGCTTGTAAGAATTGTGTGGTTAATTTACACTGCCTAATGGTCCTTTGTCTGGCCAAATAATTTTCCATTTTGTGGAACATGTTTTTTGGCTTCATCTTTTGCCACGAGTTTCACTGTATGTACCCTCTATAATGGTATATTTTTGCATGTATATATTGCTTTCTTTCTCTCTTGTCCTTTCTGTTTGTATAATGCTTAGGTGCTGTGGATATGCCCATGACTCTTTCGTTGACCCTAGAATTTTGATTTAATATCCATTGCAGATAATGGTGGTGGCATGGATCCAGATAAATTGCGGCAATGCATGTCTCTCGGATATTCTGTAAAAAGCAAAGTAGCAGACACCATTGGACAATGTAAGTCTCAACTTTTTTGAGAAAGATATATTTGATCCAAATGGTTGGCTGCTTATTTCCTGTTTTGTTCTGATATCATTTGTATCCTATGCTCTTTTAATCAGATGGGAATGGTTTCAAGACGAGCACAATGAGGCTTGGAGCCGATGTTATTGTGTTCTCGCGCTGTTGTGGAAAAGATGGAAAGAGGTCAGTTTTTCTTTTCTTTTCTTTCGTGTTGCTCTTGCAGGTTGAAACATATAATGTAGTCCTTTTTAGCATATTCTAAAAGTAATGTTCCTCTGGTTATGTAATATTTGTTGCTTGCTTCTCTGTCTGAAAATGTCTACCATTTTCTCCTTTGCTCTAGCTCAAGCTGATAAGACATTGCGATCTTAAGTTGTATAGGGAATTTCTGTGGTAAAATTATATTATAAATCTGGGAAAATCCTTATCCAATACGCTGGATCGTCCACAAGAATTATTTCGTTGCCATTTAGCACTAACAAAGGCCCAACCTTTTGTCAAATTGTAGGTGATGACTGGCTGCGATTTATTTTGTCAGAGGCTTAGCCATCATTATTTTCCTTTTAGCATTCCCTGTCTTTGTCGTGCCATTAAGCTTTGCAACATAAAACTTTACCTATTGGTGCAATTGTAGTACTTTGTTAGATGTGATTAACCATCTAGATACTCTTCTTATATGCGTAAGTATACGTTTTTGCTAGCTTCACTTCTTGCTTGTTGTAGTTCGGCATGACTTTGTTTGCATTGTAGTTGTGTGTTTCAATCTCTTCAGATTTTCTGATTAAAACACGAATTGTACCCTTGGGATATTTTCCGGTTGTCTTCTGGCAGCCCTTGTACAAGTGTTTATGCCTTCATATTTAGATTCTACACCTTATACTTGGGCTATTTCCTCTTTAATAGTGCGCCATTTACGCTTAGATTTTAAGAAATGAATTTCTTACTTCAACCTAGTTACTCTTTCCAATTTTCAGTTTTTTTGATTGATTGGGATTCTTGTGGCTATTATTGTGCTTATTTTGTGATTCAATTATTCTCGTTATTTGTTAACTGAATCATTTTTCTTTTAGGCCCACACAGAGCATTGGGTTATTGTCCTACACATTTTTGAGGAGCACAGGAAAGGAAGATATTGTTGTTCCCATGGTAAAAATGTTAATTTTAACCTTAAAATTATTACAAGTCTAGACATTGTTATATCGTGAATGAATGCTTATTATTTTATCTTGTATATCTAGGGCGAATATTTCGGCACAGTACCCCTATCTTTTGAATTGTATTTCTTTTCGATAATAATCTTATTTTACTCTTTAGAAGAAATGTTCTATTAAATATCCTCTTCCTTGTTTTGTCTTCTCTCTTCATGGTCGTGTCTCACCATGTTGTTCATTAAGACTTGTATCATTCGCCAGCAAGAACATTTAATCATAATTAATTTTTTTCTTCCTGGAAGAATACTTGATGTCTTGATTTCGTATTTTTGATACTTGTTGAGGGCTTGCTTATTGATTGGTTGCAATTTCTTGGTCAATCCATTCAAGAATGGATAGGTTCAGGTAGAGATTCTTATATAAATGATTTGGCTCTCTTATTCTGGCTTTGTACAAATTTCATGCCTCTAAATGGAATAAAGTAGTAGGAGGCAAATTTTTTTGATAAGTAAATTCCATAAAAGGCATTAAGAAAATGCTACCCGTATAGAAAGGGTGAACCATGTACAAAAATAGAAATGGGCATGAACTTCCACAAAAAAAAGAAGGCTACCAAAAGCCCGTACATCAAGAAGGTAGATTAAATGGCTAATGAACAACTTATAAAATCTACTGTGTCATCCACAGATGTTGTCCCTTTTTCAGACAACCAACTAAACAAATTTACCAATAGGCAATAGCACTCCCTTTTAACCAGTATAACGGTGCCTCTGTGTCCTCAAAAGGTCTCCTGTTTTGCTCCAACCAGATCGGCCACATCAAACATAATGGAGCTAATAGCTGAGCCCGTCTCCTGGCCTTGGACACTCTCTCCCTCTTCTAATCCTCTAAAGCCATTAACCACTTCCTTCTCAAACTCCCAATCAACTCCAAAAAGAACCAAAACAAAATCCCACAGTTCCTTGGGGTCTGCTTGATTGCTTGGAGATAAATTGGGGGATATAAAATGCAATTGTATATAAAGATGGATATGACATTCGATGGATATAGATTTAGATATATAATCTTTAGTTATATAGATATAACATGTTTGTTTTTTTGTAAAAATAGATGGATATTGATAGGGAGATAAAATTAAAATAGACAATTCTATTTATACCCTTGAAAGAATCAACCAATACCCATTTTTATCCTTCAACTGGATTTCGAGAAAGGGACATTATGATAGCTATTGGTGTTCATTGCACTTGGAATTTCAACCAGCTCGGTATGCATATCCAACATTGATGAGGAAGCTTTGGGCTTTTTGATCAATGGCGGTGCTCTTCCTTGCTGGTTTCTTCGTAGACACAAATTAGGTATTGGCTGCTTTGATTTCAGAGGTGAGAACTTTGTTGGCGTTCCAAACTCTAGATTCGTCAAATTCAAATTGAAAATCTCAAGGGGTAAATGAATTAATTGTCTGATCCCCTCTGATATAGATATGGCAGCCAAATCAATGGCGTGGATGCTGGTGGTATTTTCCGCGGGTGCTGTGTGCGATGGGCAAGGTAGTAGGGCAAAATAGACTTTTTAATGGGATTAATGAGAGAGGACATAAAATACCTTCTCCTCTTAGGTAATACGTATCCTATCATATGATCTTCCATTGGATATTATATCGGGAGTCTATTCTCTTACCAAACACATCATATATGTTAACCCCATTCATATTATATCAAATCCCACACTTTAAATCCCTCAAATAAACAGACCCTTAATAAAATCCAAAAGGAGAAGAGTGACAGACTTCCCATCTTCTCTTGGAGCAAGAAGTCCCCAAGTAAGCGTATTAAGGGGGGACCATCAAGCACCCCTGCAAGGGTCAAGAGCCCATATGGATTAAGTCATCAATCGTTAGAATTGTCCAAGTGAACGCCACCTTCGTCGGAGCTCTCATCTTCCATATGCTCTTCAACGAGGAAAAAGACTGCCTACTACCCAACCTGCATTTGTAGATAGATTTCACACGAAAATTCCCACTATGCTTCCTATCTCATATGATTGAATCAACTTATTCTCTTAACACTTTGTGATTGTACAAAACCCCTACGAGGTGTAGGAGTTGGCCTAACTCCCAATCTTGTACATTACTTCTCAACCCCATAAACAATCCCAAGAGATCTCTAAGCATAGTCAGCAGCGACTAAAGCATATTTGTTCCTAACCAAAGAGAAAATGACAGGGAACATTGTAAAGAAGGCCTCAGTACCGTACCAAACATCACGCCAAAGACAAAATATGATGCTCATTGCCAGCCTCGAAATAGATGTGCTTGGAGAACTCATTCCAGACTTTGGAAATTTCCTTCCATTAGCTTACACCATGCAACATCGCCACTTGAGGCTTGCACCAGTCTGCTCTAAAGTAACCATACTTACACTTGAGTATACTTCTAAACTTTGGAATTATCGTTCCATTAGCTTCTACCATGCGACATCGTTACTTGGGGGTTGTCAAATCTGCTCGCATGGAGCCATAGTTACACTAGATTACCTTCTTTCAATGACTGTTCCTCTCACAAACATATCTCCACAGCCATTTCTCCAAGAGAGATCTATTAAAAGCAATCACCTCCTAATACTGAGGTCGCCCTCCTCACCGAAGAGCAACCTACACTCCAATTGACCAATGATATCTGAAACCTTCTCCAAAACCCTCTCCACACGAAGTCCCTCTGCAGTTTCTCCTGTTTCTGAGCCCGCAGTTTCTCCTGTTCCTGAGCCCCACCCTAGAATAGTAGTATGCTCTAATTTCCTCTTTGTCAAGGTTGAATTTCTAGAAGTTAGTATTGTCTAGGATGTAATATTTATCAATGAAGATTTGTGGAATTATTTCTAATATTCATTCATTCTCACAGAAGTTTTCTTTAATGATCCTGAACCAACCCCCCCCAAATATATATATATATATTCATTTTAAAAAATGTTTCGTTAACCGGCTCTCTTTTAAGGCTAGGAAGTGACGATTTTAATGAAATATTGTATTTTCCTAACTTACTTGAGGCATTTAAATACAAGCTATTGACCATCAGATTCTTTGTGCCCTTAAACTTTAATTTATGTGATAATGTCTTTGCACTAGATGTAATCTGTCAATTTGCATGAAGCTTATTTGCTCTATGCTTTTCATTCCCATTCATTCATGATGTGGAGTCTCTTGCTTGTGCTTATTTGCTCTACGCTTTTCATTCCCACTCATTCATGATGAGGGGTCCCTTACTGCATCTGGCATCTGCTTAACGCGGGGATGCACTCATAAACCCTTTTTTTTTTCCATTCATGCATGTTTCTAACCCTAGTGTCAATTCTTCCCTACTAGAAGATTATTTGATGATTAACCATGGTCAAACTGAGGCCTTGTTTGGGAAACTTGGTTTTTTAGCTTTTTGACTAAAAACGCACAAAAGAAAAAAAGCCCGTATGCCTGTACCAAAAGCCAATTTTTTAGGTTTTTTCTTTGTGCACCCCAATACCACTGTGAAAAGGCTAAATTACCCATCTTACATATCACAATTTACAAGTCAAATCCACTACCTATGAATGAAGGGCAATATCAGCAATTTAAAAGAAATGGCATTAAAGCTAAAAATCTTGCTAAACAGGCACCTTTTAAAAGCCATTTAAAAACCTAATTTTCTAAACGACCTACATTATTTTCCTTTTAGTTTTTTGGCTAAGAAAGCCAAAAAGCTTTGGGTTACCAATCAAAATCTCAGTTGTATAGAAACATGTCCTCTCTCCCTCTCTCTCTCTCTCTCTCTTTGTATGTGTGTGTATTTGTAAGTATGCTTCTTTTCGGTTAATAGGAATACAGAAATACCCAATTTATGTTGCATACTTGATTTTGTGTATTGAATATTACGCACAAAATCAATAATGCCGCACAACACTCTTGATTGTGTGTTGATTGTAATAACACACTGAGTGGCTCCGTATTTTGTTTTCGATTAGCAAATACACATGCACATACTCCCATATTTGTGTGTTGAGAAGAATAACAATCGGAGTAAATTGGACCACATGGTCTTTGGCCCAATGGTATGGGTCTCACACTCTCAATTGGGAGGTGTAAGGTTTAAGCCTTGCTGTGAGAGCAAGACATAGCAGTGATGCACGTATATTTTCTGATAAAAAGAAGAAAAAAAGAAAAAGGAAAAAACAATCGGGGTCACCCGGTGCATTATAGCCCTGTTGGGCACTGATATTTGCCCATATACACTTGCCACTAACTATTCTATTTTCCTTTTCTCCTCTTCATGTTCCCTTTCTCTGGTTGTGAAAATCTTGGTTGTGCATTATCGCCCATAGTTAGTTACAAATTTATGTTTGAGTTTATGTTCTTTTGATCACCGTGGTTTTGTTAATGACAATGAAAAGCTTGACTATGAAAGAGGAGGACAAGAGTGGAACAACATGAAACGAGTCTCTGCCAGTGATTGGACTAGAAATTTAGAAACAATAGTCCGATGGTCTCCATTTTCAAGTGAATCAGATCTTCTACGACAGGTGATTCTTCTTTTCATCTTTTTTTTAAACATATTATTTGTATTATTGTATAAGTTTCTGGGTTCAGATGTGTAAAGCTGCATTCTTCCTACCCTTCTTTTCCCGACTCTGCTATAATCTTTTCATCTAGGGGAACATTTACACTTGTGAAAAAAAGGAGGAACATTTAGCTGAATTTGATTTATTGGTGTTATTCTTTTATAGCACTCCTCTTCAATTGAATGTGTAGAAGTTTGGTCTTTAACTTGTATTTTCAAAATGGTGCAATAGAAAAATATATTTTCTCATCCAGTTTATTACAAAGCATGTTACCTTTTTTGTGTGCTGATTTTTCCCTCAGAATTTGATTTATACATCTTTGGGTTGGAATTTATGATTAGGATTTATGTGAGATTGTTGCAGATGACAGAGGTACGAAATTTCCTTTTTTTTTTTCTTTTTAGTAATCAAACAGAAGTTATTCCACATGGGAAGGTCATGTAAGGAGTTTTAATGCTTTTACATAAACATATGCATGAAATCAAGAAAAGAAGCTTGAAAAATAAATTCTAGCATAGTTGTCAAATTGTGAATCGAAATCTTGATTTTGTGAATTGTGAATCGAATCGAATTGAGAATTGTAAGATTCAACATAAATTATAAATATGATGTTAAATAGTTCATATATATGAAATAAAATAAGTATTAAAACAAAATATACATATACAATAAGAATATGATTATATAATCTTATAGGGATATCTTCATTACAAGAGATTTTGACTAAAATCTAACCTATTATAAGATTTTTTTACAAATACTGGTATATTTTCTTTTGGAATTTATAAAATGAATAAAAAAATCTCAAAGAGAATAGAATTATATAAGAGAGATGGTGAAAACTCTTTAGATTAGATATAATACACTTTAATACGTGTTTTGTTTGCTTATTGATAATAACAAAGAAGTTCATAAAAATATTGTGCAACCATTGAGTCTAAATGATCTAGCCTATATTGTATTCAACTATGATTGATTCACTAAAATAGCAATAAAACATTTATTGGAAGTATCATTATCATTTAAATCCTTAAACAATGTACTTTGGTATTTTTCAAATAAAAGAGAAATTGGAAAAAGGGTTAAAGAACCTATCGGATTCACTTTATTCTTAATTATGTTTTCTAATTACCAAATGAGCAACATATTATGCTTGATACTATTGTTTTTTTTTATAGTAAACACACTAAGTTGTACTATAGTATATTTTTAAAATAAAAAAATGACAAATAGGAGTTTGAAATTTGTTGAATATGATAATCTTAAAAATCACATGAATCGTAAATAGTGAATCGACTCGTGAATAGAATTGTGAATCGTAAGATTCATCATGATTTTACTACAAAATAGATTTACCCGTAGATTCATATCGATTTATACATGAATCGTGAATCGAATCATGAATCGTAAGATTCTGATAACTATGAATTCTAGTGTCTAAAATGTAGGTAAAATGCTTTTTTAATTTTACTGTGTTTTCACTTGTGCTTGTATTTTTTTATGTACACTTGGTAGTTTTTTTTTCTTTTTTCCCAAAAAAAGAAATCTGATCAAATTAGTTGCTGTACTTTTAGTTGTATTTTGTTTTTCTAACCCTTTCACATGGTTTATTTCTGGATATGTTGCCTTTTATCTCCTTTTGTCATGGCATGGCTCGTATTTAATGGCTGAGCTGATTATGATTAATTTTGTGCAATTCCCCAACAGTTCAATCAGATGAATGATCATGGTACACGCATAATCATACACAATCTTTGGGAGGACGACCAAGGACAATTGGAACTTGATTTTGATACTGATGCGCATGTATGCCTTTAGCAGCCTTACATCCGATTATTCTCCTTTGCCATGTGATTCATTGGTGAATTTCATCTAGAAACTTGACCTTGATATGTTACTTTGCAGGACATCCAAATTAGAGGCGTAAATCGGGATGAAAAGAATATACAGATGGCGAAACAATATCCCAACTCCAAGCATTTTTTAACATACAGACATTCCTTAAGGGTAACTAGTGCCATGCTATTATTTCGCATTGTAAATATGATTGATCAATCAGTTATGTATCTTGAATTGATGTTTAGATCTTTTGAAGCTTTCTTTGTTCTTTCTCCTAGTCGTAGCCAACCAGAAGGAAATATGTCGACCAGAAGTTTACAGATATTACCATATTGATGCTTCTCCAATCTTCAGCAAAGTGGCCGTCTTGATTTTAGCACCTCATTCTTTATGCTAGTGCCATTCCAGGGTCAAAGTAGGATGAACACTTGTGAGATCTAAGTAGCACGAACACAGACACATGACACGTCAATTAAAGAATGCAAGACATATGTCCGGGACACGTTAAAAATTTATATTTTTATATATTTATTATATTTCAAATGTGTAAATAATTTGTTTAGTGGTAATTGAAAATATACAACATATTACTAATAAAATAAAATAAAAAATCTTATATTTCCAGGTATAACTGTTTCAAATTCTATTTAGTGTACATAATTTGTGATTCAAAGAATGGAATACATTGTTATTATAAAGAAATTCATCACATAGGACGTTTTCGGAGAGTTCAAGAAATGTCATTGAAGTGTCTGTAAATGTCGGAAAAGTATATGTATTATAAATTTAATTTTTTAATTAAGGCATGTTTAAAAGGTGTCGAATACGAGTTTAGGAGTGTCCGAAGAGTATCGTGTTCAACACGACATGCCATTTTTGTAGAAGTGTCTGTGGTTCTTAGTGTGCAATCATTGGTTGAATAAACTTTATGAACGTATTGACGATTAGTTGAGAATAAAGTTGTTGATTCTAACAGTAATTTAAGCCTTGTTCAAATTGAGTATTGCATCTGAAATATGACACTTCTGGTCCTAATGATACTGTAAAGGGGCCATGTGCAAGTTACTACGAAGGTACCTGATATTTTAGAGAAAGTGGTTCGTCCACGTAAAGAAGAAATTTGACAGCACTATTAGATGATAAAAATCCAGGTGGGTAACCAAAAGGATTTGAATTACCCATTATATTTAGATTTCTTATAAATGCCTGGGCTAAAAAAGAATGGTACATTGAAAATGGAATCCATATCCAAGGGGCCATGAGCAACTAATGATGGTTCCAGTGATGAATTGTAGATCGGATTGACTAATATTCCAAGAGCTTGATCTGTTTGCAGCGTATAAATTTTCAGGAAAATGCCGGAGAGTAGAATGGTACATTGGAAAGAAAGGACATGCGTGAGGAAATGAAAGTTCCTGTGGAGAATGGAAGTTTGGGTTCATTGATGTACCTAGCCAGATGTTTTATGCAGGGTGGTTTTCAGTGTCCTTACTCCGATACTACCAGTGGTGGATAAAAAGCTTATGCTAGTAGCCAGGATAAGTCAACCATTGGGAACTTTCTTAGATGGCAAAATGATTTAAATGTGTATAGTGTCACACATGGTCGGTCTGGTGTTGTTTTTCAAATTATGTACTTGAATTTTATAAGAGATCAAAGGCATGTTTTTACCCCGTGCTTGATACATATAAACATGTACTTGCATAGCCTAGTGTTTTCAATGTGTCGATGCCCTACTTATTTAAGTTGTGGTCTTGTTGACTTGTTGTCCTTTTGTTGAGGTGCGTGTGTTTGTATGGGACCAACGTTACCAACAAGAAGTGTCATGGTGAGTCGGTGACGCTTCGATGTTTTAGAACTTGAGACTGGTGGAAAAGGAAGTGGATGCAGGGGAAAGCGTGTAGAAAATGAGATCGACAAATTGAATAGCAACAACTCTTCGAGCCTGTTGATTTGTGCACAAATACGAGGAATGGAGGCTCTCAAATTTGTTGATTCTCCACGAATACCAAGATTAATGGCATCAAAGTTATTTGTTGATTCAAGGCATCAAAGTTCTTTGGAAAAAGATGAAAAACTCTTGAATTCTTATTAATCAGCAACTATCTTGCCAAAGGGGCTTAGATTATTAGTAATAATAATACCTAACTAAACCTAATTGGAAAAGCATAGAAAAGGAAATTAAGACATTACGAATTAAATCAAAGCTAATTCTTGTTGACCAAGTAACCGACAAAATAGAAAACTTATTAATTTTGGCTATACTAAATAATAAGAACTTATAAAATAATAATTCTAAAATAATATAATATTTAATATATAATTGCTAGACTGCATCAGAAGTTGACTGAAGAAGCATCATCTGGCCTCAAAGTATACTTACATATAAACATTTATAAATATATAAACGTTTAATCTTGTAAACATATATGTAAGATGATACATATAAACATTCACTTCCACAGCCCAGTGTTTTCAATGTGTCCATGGCCTACTTGTTTAGAATTGTGGTCTTGGTGTCTCTTTGTTCAGTTGTGTCTGTCCTATGGGACCAACAGGAAGTGTTATGGTAACACTTCCATGTGGACTGAAGAAGCATCATGTGGCTCAAAGTTTCTGCAGTTACCTTGGTTGGCAAACTTAGACTTACATGTGCAATGGCAATGATGCTATTTCTGGAATTGAGATAATAATATTACAGTGAAAAAGACTGGAGCTACTTAAAGGTGTGCTGATGGCTTATGTTGATAACATGGTGTTATCTATCAAGTAATTGCAATGACTATTGATGTGGAGGTTGCATTTATACTATCTAAAGGCCGCCATTCGAAAAAAAATACTTATCCAAGCCAGGTATAATGAATGATATGCAATTAGTAGTGATGCAAGGCAAGAAGAAATGGCTTCTTGATACCTGCGTGCAGTTTCTGGAATAAGGGTTATCTTGGTCAATTTACATAGTCAGACAGTTTGTGTAAGTATGTGATATTGTTGGCTAAGTTTAGTTTGGTAATTCTGGGCAGTTATAAGTTTTATTTTCCTGGCTAAAGTTTGCATATGCTACGCCTCTCCTCTGAGTTAGGTTTATTTACTTTCCTTGGGCTGTAGACTCTGTAGTTGCTTAATGACTTCCTATTGCAATGGAGTTTGATCAACAGTGGGTTGTAATGTCGAGTGGGGTGTTTTCTTTTCTTTTTTCAATTTTTTTGTTTGGAGGTTTAAGCAATGGCGATTTCCAGCATTTATGAATGTACATATTAGCAAGTCAAAGGTTTATACGTGGGATCCTATGTCTATTGGTTTGATTATGGATCTCAACCGAGGCCTTAAGGTCTTCTCTTCTCTTTGGTTTCTCTATTATTTCTCTTTCTTCGACAACATTATTGATATAACGGTTATATCAGCAAAACTTTTGAGCACAAGGCTTGAACTCTATTAGGTTCGAAATCTTCTCCTATTTCTTTAGTTTAACCCTTCTACTCATGACTTTTTCCTTGTCGTTAGATACTAGAACTTATTAATTCTAGGTTTTCATGCCCCAAATATATTAAATTGGATGGCTAACTTATTGGGGAGAAATTGATGACCGAGCACATTTGTATCTAATGCTAAAAACAGAAGATTAACTTGCTTCTTCTGCGATGTGTTTGCCAAGTTGAGCATGTATGGCCTATATTTGTGCAGTGCAAGTGACGGAGCATATGGAGGGGATGTTTTAGCCAGCCCATGGACTGCTGAGAATATCATTTGCATGTGAGAATGTTATGAACAAAAATGAGCAATATATTAATACTCTTGCATGATGTGTTGTGTTTACTATAGAAGTCTTCTGATTAAATCCTTACTCCATATAGAAGTCTTCTGATTAAATCCTTACTCCATTGTGTGAAGTTTCAAGATTATTGATTGGGGTCTGTTACATGGCTTGATATGTATTGTTGGGCTTATTTCCTAACAGTTTGAGCTTTTAGTGGGGATGGTGATTAGCAATCTAATATGGTATTAGAGCAGGCAATAGATCACGTGTTCAAGCCTCACCGTCTATTAGGTAATCAAAAAAAATATATTTGCACGTGTTTGGTTGACCGTCCATTAGGTAATAAAAAAAAATATTTGCACATGTTTGGTTGACTTATAGAATAGAATCAGGCACACGAGAGAGGGCATATTGAAGATATAAATAAGAAAGCTATCCATCCCTCTAATAGCTTAAGCTTTGGGGACCATTCGTGACATAACATGAAATCAAAGTTTTGGTTTCAGGAGGTTCTGGGATCAAGTCTCGTGATATATGGTTGTTTCCCATGTTATGTTTGTTATTGTGTACTATATTCTGTGTGTGTTGGTGCACCTGTTTAATTTGATTTGTTTGCTTCTTCACGTACGAGGCATGATCGCACGTGAAGGAAAATATTAGATAGCTTGATATACATTGTTGGATCTATTTTATAACAACTTAAGTTTTTAGATGAGTTGGTGATTAACAATCTAATAACCATGAAGCTTCAAAGTTATTGTTCTTTGAACTTTTAAATTTTTATCCTTGTTGTGGATATGTTTTTTTGGATGTTTTAACTCTATTCTTTTGTTTAAATTTTCAGAGTTATGCATCAATTCTCTATCTCAGAATTCCTGTTGGTTTCCGAATTATTCTTCGTGGGAAAGATGTTGAGCACCACAATGTTGTGAATGATATGATGATGACGCAGGAGACCAAGTATCGCCCACAGTCTGGTGCCGATGGGGTCCCAAGGGATTCTAATGTAATGCTTGCCATATGGAAATTAAATTTGATTTACCTGATAGCCATAACAAATTGCATTGGCTAGTACTGATTCTGTCATTGTGGTTATCAGATAGTTGCTGTCGTGACTCTTGGCTTTGTGAAGGACGCAAAAGCTCATATTGATGTACAAGGATTCAATGTTTATCACAAGAATCGGCTCATTAAGGTTTGTTTTACAATAAATCCATGAGGTGATGCATGGTCTTTCACATTGATTTTCTGTGTTTTTCGTCAAGTTTCTTGTTTATAACCGCATTTGTGATATCTTTTTCAACTTAATTACAAGTTTTCTAGCCAAAATTAAAATTTTCAAAAACATATTGCCAACATCATTTGGCCACATGCTATTAGATTTTGCCCACTGTGTCTTGGTTAGTCTTGCTAGAAGTTGTTGCAACCATTAATTGACTTGTGTTTGGAATAAAATTGTGGAGGATATAAAATGTTAGATGACCTTTTGCAGGTTTAAGAAATAATGAAAAACTGTAAATTTTGTGTACTTAAACCGTGGCTTTTATTTTAAATCATAGACTGTCTTCTACTCGTATAGGTGCTGCAGCATTACCTCATGTATGCAGTGGATGTGTGAATTTGACAACTGTTCTTACATGGAAGTGTTGTTTTGTCAGCCTTTTTGGAGGCTTTGGAATGCTACTGGAAGTGATGGTCGTGGAGTTATAGGTTTGTATAATTTTTGCAATAGAAATGTTTTTATTTCTTTTAGTTTGCTGCCTTGAACACTTGAAGCTCATCATTTCTGCCGCAGGTGTATTGGAAGCCAATTTTGTTGAACCAGCTCATGATAAGCAAGGATTTGAGCGTACAACAGTTCTTTCAAGACTTGAGGCACGACTAGTACAACTGCAGAAGACATACTGGTTTGAACATTGTCACTATGGTTTGTGTGGTTTTCTGAGGTTTGATCCGTTGGTAATTTTCTCTGTGCTGCTGCATTCAGGTCAACTTACTGTCATAAAATTGGCTATGCTCCTCGCCGCAACATTAAGCAGATTGATGATGGAGGTACTTATAGGATTGGAGCCAACATTTTTTATTCTGCATATTGGGCTGCAAATAACAGTTGCGTGTAGCATTTTCTTTTAAAAACAAGTTTATCGATTATCTATGCTAATTTTGTAGATATTTCTCCAGATTATCAGTCTCGAACATCACCTCGATCTAAAAAGAAAACTGCAGGCTCAAGTGGCAAGGTACCTATTTCAGGTTCAGATAAACTGTTTTCACAATTGAATCCAAAGCAGGGAAGAAGTGAAACAGAAAGACATGTCAGAATGGTAGACAAGACTCGTGGAAATGCACACGTGTACACTAAAGGGGGAAATAGAACCAAGAGCCCTGTGAAATCTGGAAAAGGACCAAATTCTTCAGAACGATCATTACCTATTGAAGAGAATGCCAGTGATGATGAGATGCAAGGTTCCCTGCCTGAGAGACAAGCAAATGGAAATTCTCAGAAGAAAATGACTGCTAATGGGTCTTCCGTGAAAGATAGGTCTCTTATAATTTGGGCGTCCAAGAACTCGGGGAATGTGGATGCTGAGCAAGATTGTGCATCAGACGCAAGACCTGTTCATATCACCACACGTTCACAGTCAAAGGTCATTTCTTGTCACTCTTTGCTTCTTTCAATTGAATTAACACTGGTGATGGAGACAGTGGATATCATTAATATATGAGCTATAAGTTTTTTGTTTTAGGAGGGGATACAAATTCTCGCCAGTTGTGATGATGCCACGGTTGAGCTTAGTGTAATACTCCATTGAATCTGGAGTTCGACTTGTATGCAATGCACCTATTCCCCTCCTTCGAGGCTTTCATCTTCATGATTGCTTTCAGTTACATTGTGTAAAACGAGGCAGAGGACAATTTTCTAGGTGCCTTTTCATTCTCCAGTTTTTCCATTGTGGTGTCAATGAATGCATATCCGTGTGCACAAGTTCTCACTAAAAGAAAAGTTGCATCATACTAAGAAAAATTTGTTCTACCAAGAGGCCTGTTTATTATCACCAACTCTTCAATTTGGATAATAATTCCTGAGAAATGCCCCCAACCCGAGTTTTCCTTCCTAAAAATACTGGAACGCATTTCAGTTTTCCGTTCTTTCCATGCTTCATATGAAGATGTAGCTGCTGTATCTTATGCCTGGTTGGTGGATGTGCCAGTGGATGCCCTCCAGTCAGGTGTGACCCTAATAAATTCACATCATAATTATTTGATGGAGTTCTATTTTTGTTGGCACTAAAAAAGGTTATTCCCCTGTGCTGGTCCTTGATAACGGAGGGTGATGCAAGTGGAAGATTGGTCCAGACCTAACCATTGGCACATTTTCCTTAAAATGGCTGCTCTCATACTCAAAACCTGCATGCATTCTCGTGCTTGTCTTCTGGAACTTTTACCACTGCACTGAGCAATGCCCCTTTTTGGTTTTAGCTGGCACTTATGACTTAATTTGCTCTTTCTCTTTCTCTCTCCCTCCCTCCTTGTGCACAAGCATGCTTGTTTTCTTTGTAACTAGCAGTTGAATTCTTTCTTCCTCTTCAATTTTTGGGGTAGCTAGAAGAGTCATCTCAGCTGATCTTTGACACTGCACAATTGATAAATTTATATGCCTGATAGCAGCATCAATGTTTTTGTTCAAATTGCAGGGAGATGATGTCAGTGCAAATGAGTATTCTCCTGCAAACTTTAATTCAGATGCTTTGGAGCAATTGAAAGAAGAGAACCAGCGGTTGAGGGAAAGGTGAGTAGCTTCCATTTGAAATGTGAATATTATACCTCAAGTTCCCTCCCGTTCTTCAACATGGTTTCTTGTCATTCTCATAGATTGAAAAGAAAGGAAGAGGAAATTTTAGGTAATTTGCTGCACGATCTACAGTACGAAAGAGACAGGTGTAAATCACTTGAAACTAAGGTAGTGTGATCTTTATCTTTTGGATCTTGTCCAATTGTCTTCAGCTGTAAGCTCACACGACCATGTGTGTTTTCTTCTTCTTTTTTTCCCTTTATATATGATTGAATTGATCATCAAAAGAATAATTTGGCAAAAAATTAGGATGTATCCTAGCAAAATAAAACTTTCATCAAAGAGAAGCAGATGAAATGATTTCATAAAAATTCTTATAAAATCTAATTTCCTTAAAAGCCATTTTATTGTTTGTGAGGATGATTGGGTGGGGTCGCAGAATGTTATAATGAGAATGTAGGTGGTGGTGATGCATATATATATATATATATATATTAATGAAAAGGGAGTTTTTGCAAGGAGTGTTTTGGAAGCTCTAAAACTCAAATCCTAATTTTTTAGAATTTAGAATTAAAAATTATTTATAAAATATTTGATTGACTATCTACCAATATGAGTTAGCAAATCTTAATATTCAAATTTTAAAATTAGATTTTCTAAGAGATTTCCCTAAAAAAGATTTTCTATGAGATTTTCTTAAAATATATCGTAATTTATGTTAGAGATTTTTTAAAAGAGATTGCGTATAAAAAAGGATATATATCTTATTTCTATAAATTCTATTAGCTAACACAACCCTTGATTTTTGAAAATTTTTTATTTTGTCTCTTTGTAAATAATTATTTTTGCATAAACTATTGGGTGGAGTCATTTTTTTGTTGAATTGATTAAATTAAAAATATAAATACAATTGTCGACGTGTAATAAAAAAAATATTGGTATTAACCTTTTTAAAAAATGTACTGCTAAATAAATTTAAATATTTTGACGGTTAATTTTAAGTTAAAAATCTAAGTTTATTGTTGTTTGTTGAATACACTTTGAGAAAAATAATTTTAGATTTAAATTTTTAAGTGCAAAATATAATTTAAAATTTTTAAGTAATTAAATTTAAGTGTTATTCTTATTTATGACCATCACACTTAAAATTAACTTTTAAACCATTTTAATTAAAATTCTTATTTGTAGGGGAAGGGGGGCAACCCCTGCCATCCTTTTGGGAAATGGGAAAGATCACAACTTGTATTGTTTTGGTTGTGTCCCTCAGCTTTTCAATTGAAATTTACAAATCATGTTATCTTTTTCAATCGACAGGTTAACTAACCAATGGCTGGGACTGAGCCTGATTCTGCCTTGAGTAGATAGTAGTGTATTACTTTTTCTGAATGGTCAGCGAAAACATTCAAACTGATGATGTGCGTTCTCTTTATTGTTGATAGAGCATATGTAGTTTTAGCTATTCTTTGCCTACCATTACATTTTTGGTGGAATATTAATCATCATTGGAATTTAGCATTCATTTGGCTCGGACCAGTAACCCAGTCAAGTGAGATCTGAATTAACTGTTTCATTGCTCTGCATTTCTGCCCATCCACAGGCACACACAGCACGCATAGAGAACTTAGTCCCGTCACTTCCTATGTACACCACATGCTCAATAATTGACCGTCAGCTAGTCCTACGGCTGAACCTTATTTGAAAAAATTTAGCAGATTTTTTCCTTATTATGGCTGATTTTGCTTTTGTTGTATTGTACACAGTACACACTGCATACATGAGCCTTCGGGAATTAACAAAATTATCTAACAAAGGGAAATGGAAAATGGATGGTCATGGGAAAACCTTGTTCCTTTCGATCTCCAATACTAGTACTATTTAATAATGTCAACTAGAGAATTATGGCACTTATCATTCTCTTTTCTACTATGAAATGTTGCCCATGGTTGATCAGCTCGAGGAGGCAACACAAAAGATTGAGGAGCTGAACAAGGAGCAAGAAAGTTTAGTAGATGTTTTTTCAGAGGAGAGGGAGCGTCGAGACAACGAGGAGGAAATTTTGAGAAAGAAGTTGCAGGTTTTTTCCTCATTTCCTGTTTTGCTAATTTGCTTTATCTTCTTAGTTGTGCTTCCTTAGAATTGGATTCCACATGAACAGAATTGTTGTTTCTTTTGTCTTCATTTTTTTTTTAATAGGATACATCAAATACCGTCCAAGAGTTGCTTGACAAGGTGAGGGTGTTGGAGAAGATGAAGTTCCCCTGTAAACTTGAGTAGCTAAGAGGTGTACTATCATTAGGGGACATACTGTTACCATATATAATCTTCCAGAAGGTACAGTTAACCTTTAAATTTTCATGGGTGGCCAAAAAAAAATCCCCTTAATCATCATACTTGAAGTTTTTTTTTGACACTGACCTTTAATTACCCGGCCTTCCCTAATTGTTTCCTCGTGTTAATAGCTAATGCATAGAAAGATTCTAGTCTGGGGGAAGGTTAACTTCGATGTAGTGAATCTTTTGTCTACTGGGACTGGTGTTCATGCCAAAATTTGTATGCACAGTACCTAAACGAATTAACAAATTGATGCATTTTTTAAGATTACGGTGTCTGCGTAGATTTAAAGTGCTCTTTGATTCTTCTTCTTGCCGAGAGTTGTATTACTGGTTTGCTACATTAAGTAGGCATGATCTTCTCTTATTGGCGTGCCAAGCGGTACCCAACTTGCACCAAATTATTTTTCCCTAGGCAGAGCTGTTTTGGACTCATTCTGACAGGAGAAATAATACGAGGTGCGGAAATCCACTCGCAAGATCTGCACATCAGGTTAGTCAGGACATTGTTAGTGGGATTGCACACAAGTCTTCTTGATTTACAGTTGGTATTAATAACGGTCTTTTTAAATCGTTAGATTACCCTATCGGGTTGCAATGCCGTTTTGCCAAAATGTGCATCAAGACTTCTCCAATGTTAAGTTTTCGTTGCTGCATTTCATCTAGTGGTTTGAAGAGTAATTTAAAAAAAAAAAAAACTTGCTTGAGAAGTTTTTTTTTTTAAAGATTTTAGTCATCCAAACATAGCCAATACTCAATAGTAAGTTCTAGCACTGGACCATTCGTTTCATACATGTAATCCTGAGATTCTCGACTCATATTTACCATTACAAGTTTCATGCGTGTAATCTTGACTCATATTTACCATTATCTTAACTTTCTCTCCGAATTTTTTTTTTTTTTTTTTTGGTAATTTGGGGTTAAAGTCCTATTTTAAGATTTTTCTTATTATTAGATCTTAAAATTATATTAACTTTGTGATAGGTTCTAATTTGAATTGATTTTTCAAAAATACCCTTATTGAACCATTTTTGCGCTTCTCAGCACAAACAAACAATTTCAAATATTGAGGTTTTATTTTCACATTGAAGCTTCAATGTTAGACGAATCAATTTCTTTTTATGCTGAAAAATTTGGTATTCTATCGAAAGCTTTCATTTTCGATGAATATTTTAATGCCATGGTCAAGTTTATTTTGCATTTTAATTTATTATTTTGCAGTTTAATGCATTTTCAAGTTTAGTTTTTTTTTATCCACGATTCTATTAGCGGGTTGTTAATTTTTGCAATGAAAATTTTTTTTCTTTGCAAACATGTGAATTGCAAATAATGATATAGTAAATTGCCGAAAATGATATATTAGTTACAAAGTGATAATAATGATACAATGATACTACATGTTCGCTAATTATGCATTATTTTTTATATGATCTCACTAATCATGATACATTAAATTGTAGAATATGAATCATTAATTACAGCTTACATGAAGTACATATGATGACACAGTAAATTATAGAAAATGATACCGTAACTACAAGTTGATGATAATGATACAATAATATCACATATTCACCAAGTATTATTTTCTTAACATAATGAAAATAGTAATTTGAAAAGGGAAACAGTAATTGGAAGAAGTAAGTTTTCGTGAAAAACGGAAACAATAATTTGAAAGTGGAATAACGATCGGCAATTTACAAAAAGATTTCTTGAAACTCAAAAAAAATATCATTTTACCGTATAATCTTAATTAAAATTGATAAAAAGGTATAAAGGTTTATTTTTTATCCAAAATTTTAAAAAAAAAATTTATGGAATACAATACTTTTAATAAATATTAATTCTCAATTATCATTTTAAAATAGGACGTATCTTCAATTTATGCTTTTTTTTTTAAATGTTATGATGTTCATATTATTGTATAAATTATTCTGTCAAATAATGTGGCATCATCACAAGCATTGAATTTATATAAAGTTCATGTGAATCTTATATGTTAATACTTGTGACTGTCTCACATAATTTGATAAATTAATTAAGTATTACTAAAATAGAAATTTCATCCATAAGTAACTGACCGACCATATATGGATATACAATTAATTAAGTTATTCGAGTTCAATTCGTGATTGGCACGTTCAATGTCAGAACGAGGTTCCTGCTTCGGTGGGCACAGTGGTTCACTGGATTGGTAAGAGACACGAGAGATTCCGTATATGAGTAATCTGTGCATTTTCAATAACATTGTGTGCTGTGCTTTGAATAGTTAAATTTCTTTTACAAGTTTTATAATTTGAATTATTTATATTGTAAAATTTGCCAAGTAAAATATTCAAACAAATTATTAAATTTATTGATCATAGTTAGTCATATGATTTGCTTAAATTTAATTTTTAAAAAGTGACTTGTATTTTATTAAATCGTGTCACAACAATGTTCAGTAAATTTGAGCTATTATATGAATAATGTACTTAATGAGGTTTACATGAAACTTTGTAAAAATTTAAGGGATTTTAACACTTTGCATCTTAAAAGATATTCAAATGTACACTTAATCTCTTAAAAGATTAATTTATACAAATTGTTTTCTAATTTAATTTAAGTGTAGCAATAAACCTTCTAATTTAATTCCCGATTATGTTTTCGTTAAGTTTTTTTACATATGCTAAATATGTGATTTATTTTAGGAGGATTTTTGACATTTTATCCCTAAAAGATTTAAAGTGTAATTATTCTTTTAAAAAATTAATTGGAGTATATTGTCAATTGACTTTTATTCAATTGTAGCAATGTCTTCCATTAGACTAACTTTTACTTATATTTTTGTTAAATTTTCTACATGCTAATCAGATAATATTTTTAGGGAATAAATAGTAAAATTGACATCATTAATTTTTTTTTTTGCGACCAAAATTAAAATATATATAACAAGAATTGATAAATTAGTTTTGAATTCAAATATTAATGGTTCTTAACATACATGAGCATTCAGAATTATTAATGTTCCATTTTACTTTTGCTAATATAGTTTTTGTATTGAACTATAAGCAACAATATGATTGTAAATGTTTATGATTTTAAATTTATATGAGCAATCGTTTTTTTATTTTTTTGTCTTTCAAGATTTTGTTAAATTCTGAATATGATATTATTTTACTATACATGTTTTTCGAAACATGTGAATATTATTGAAGTGATTTATATATATTTGAATTCTGACGGTAAAAAATAAAAAAGAAAATTATGATGCCAATTTTACTATTTTCTCCTAAAAAAATTATATAATTAGCATGTGTAAAAAATTTAACAAAAATATGGATGAAAGTTAGTCTAAGGGGGGATATTGCTACAATTCAATAAAAGTTAAGTGGTAATGTACTCCAATTAATTTTTTATGGTATAATTACACTTTTTAAATTTTATAGGAGTAAAATGTCAAAAGCCTCCCTAAAATAAATCACATATTTAGCATATTTAGAAAAATTTGATGAAAATATTAATAGAAATTAGATTGGGAGTTTATTGTTACATTTAAATTAATTTTAGGAAAATTTGTATAAATTAATTTTTTAAAAAGTTAACTGCACATTTAAATATATGGAGTAAAGTGTTAAAATCCCAAAATTTAATACCACTTTAAAGCATAACACACACCCTGAGGTATGAAAAAAAAAAAGTTTATTATTGAAGCTCAACTTAAATTCAGCTCCATAGGCTCAAAATTTAGCCCATGTTCGGCATTTTTAAAAGGTTAGTTTTTTTTTTTGTAAAAAAATTAACTTTTAAGTTGTAGTGTTTAACATATGTAAAAAGAATACTATTTTTATAGCCTTTTTTCAAGAAAAAAGCCTATATGCATTGTAAATACTATAATTTTTTTGAGTAAAAATGATTATAATACTTTTAAGTTAAAAAGTGAACTTTATGTTCAAAAATAAAAATGAAACCGGTATTGCGCTCAAAAGAAAAAAAGTAAGAATATTTTAGATATTTTATTAAAAAATAAAAAAAAAACTACCCAAAAAAATCTATTCCAAATAATTTATTTATTTTGGCTCTATTTTTTTCAACGAAAAATATTTTTTGCATTTTTTGGTATTTAGTACGATAAAAATTAAAAATTAGCGAAAAATATTTTCCAATCCAATACAAAATAGTTGATTTCGGTGAAAAACGTTTTCACTTTTTTATGACATAAAATATTTTTTTTATCTCTACTATCACACCACTATCACTACCACCAATACTACAATTCTACCACTAGCATCAATAATCTAGGGTTCAAAGGGTTGAGAGTTCGGGGTTGTCAAGTGTTCAGAGTCCAGAGGTCTAGGTTCCAGGATCTTAGGGGATCTATTGGGGCTTCAAGGTCCCGAGGGTTCGGGGACTCGGGGTTCGAAGGGTTTGGGCAACCAAAGGTTTGGGGGTCTGAAGGTATAGGTTCCTGGGGTCCCGGGGGTCTAGGGTTCCAGGTTCCTAAGGATCCAGGGGTCTGGGAGTCTAGGGTCCTGGGGGTTCGGGGGTTTTAGGTCTCGAGGGTTCGGGGTTTGGGATTTTGGGATTCTGAGGTCCCGGGGGTCGAGGGATCCAGGTCTCTACGCCCTAGGGGTCCAAGTTCCTAGGGCCTGAGAGCTCTGGGGGTTCGAGGTCTCGAGGATCCGGGGTCTTGGGGGTTTAAGGGCCTGATGTGTCATGAGTTCGGGGGTTTGGGGTTTCGGGGATTTGGGTCCTGAGGTTCTTGGGCTCATGGGTCTGGGGTTGGGGGTCACTGGGTCCCAGGGATTTAAGGGTCCGGGTGTCAGGGTTGTATATTAAGAAATCATGAATTTTGTTGGGTTTAGTATTTTATTTTATTTTCCATTTTATGAGAATCTTAACGAGCAATGCATGTAATATCATTTCTTTAATGTTATGCATGGATGCCCTTTATTATGTATAGTATTTAATTTGGTGTGTAGAGTACGATTTGCACATAGAAGACTAGATTATAGGTTCTTGCAGAATATAAGTTTATGGTTCACAGTTTAGATGGAATTGGACAAATCATCGGTACGACTGTAACACAGAATTTTAGTAGGCATGTCTTAATTATGGGGAACAGATAATAGTGTCATCTATTGTTCCGACTATCTGTGCTAGTACACTTTGTGTATTGAATAAGACCACATTTGGATAATTAATTTTATACTGACTATATAAATTAATTCACACTCTAAGGTTATTATGAGTACTTATACTTTTAATTCTGAAATAATTATTATTCGCATATATTTAGTATTCGTTGTTTTGATTTATTAGAGGATCCGGTCTTTTACGGGTTAATATTCTCGGTGAGTTGGATAGCGGTATTAAATATATGATGAATATTAATTATTGACGAAATTCACGACCCGGTTGTTCGGGATTGACGATACCCCCTTAAATAAGTTTATAACTTTTAACCGAGTCAAACCCTGTAAGTGAATTTAATTATCTGGCCGTCAAATAAGTTAAGAGGAATGGTTTAAGGATTAAATTAAAATGCCAGTAATTAAATTTAATTGGCGGGTATCGAAAATCTTAACGTGGAGAGATGAGTTAAGCATTTAATAACAGGAGCTC
>JAULJZ010000023.1:10556369-10568344 GCA_032270985.1 Heliamphora pulchella
GAAGAGACTCGAATCCAAGCACGAAGAAACGAAGTCACAACTGAAGTTGCTGAAAGAGAGGGATTCAGAGACCGAGGTGGTGTTGGCTTCGTTGAACGCGGAGATACACAAGAACATGTTGAAGATATGATCTCTGTCATCTTCTCATCATCCACTGCTAGATACAAACTCAAGCCTCCTTCTCTTATCAAGTTAGGATCTGCGATGTCAACATCAACAACAGGAGTTCGAGTCCCTTGTGAACTAGGAATTTCTTGACCACTGGCAGCAACAAAAAGACTTGGGAAACCATAACAAAACATTCAAAGGAAGAGAAATTGTCGTTGCTTTTAAATGGACTGGAGCAATTCGACATTGTGTTGACAATTATATGTTTATTTGGCTTGAGGGAGGTAAATATGCAGGTAGTCGATTAAAGGTTATAGGTTGCAGATTGCAGGGTTTGAGTTATCGATTAAAGGTTGCAAGATACCTTTTGAAGGCTTTGGGCTGCTGATTGAGGTTTCGATTTTTAACGGCTCTAGTGATATCATCAAGTTTTTGGGCTTTCGATTGCTTCAAAAGGGGTTGCCAATGCCTGTTCTTTGGGAGATTGAAGACGAATCTAGGGCTGCCAGTGATATCAAGTTTTTGGGCTTCGTTTTGTTGGTAAAAAAGAAAAACTTCGGGAAGGAAATGACGCTCTTTCCTTGCCATGTTTTTTATTTTATCGACATCAATTAAGATAAGATAATTCAGCAAACCAAATGAAAATTCACCAGAGTTGTACGTTTCAATCTGTGCTAGCTTGAACTTCACACAAAAATTGTATATATAAATGTACACCAGTGAGAATGTTCTCACTATTTTTTATACTTAGCACATTCTTAGTATTTTTTATCAGTGATAATATCTTCTTTTTCTATGCCTCTTTAATTATAAAGGACTCATTAATTGTAATGTATTGTTGTATGATATATATAGACACACACACAAATATACACACCGGTGAGAATGTTCTCATTGTTTTTGACACTAAGAATGTTCTTAGTATTTTTTATTTCGGATACAATTAATTTATTACTTCAGTTTTTTTTTTATATTTTTATAATCGAAACTATTTATTATGTAATATCTATTAAATAGATTATTTTTGCAAAAAATTAAATTAATTGTGTATTAATAACTTTGTGAGTAAATAACATTTGTTAAAATATAAATGAATGGTAATATAATTTTACAAAAAATAATAATAAACAAAAATAATCAAATCATGTAGTTAAAAATATTTAATTAACTTAATTTTTTATGTTAATAATAAAATTAATAAATATTACAAAATATATAATTTTATTATAAAAATATATTAAAAAAACACAATATAGAAAATCTTTTTAACCATAATCCAAGTATTAGGAATATTTGAATTAAAAATAAAAGGGCGCATTATTTCTTTTGATCAAAATTTTTGATAAATTATTTGGGGAGCAATAGTATTTTCAATAATTATAATTAAATAAAATCACCATATTATTAAAAATGACACACGGTAATCCTGAGTATCTGATATACGTACTCCCAAATCTAAGCCCCAGGTTTTGACCTTCCGATCCATATGATCAATCATCAAGAGAGGTGTTTAAGGATTTCCTGGGGGGTTCTCTTATCTCTTCAAGACTACAACTTTTCCTTGGGTTCGGAGAGAGAAAGACAGAAAGAGAAAAGAGAAAGACAGAAAGAAGACAGAAACAATGGCGGCAGGGGTGGCTGGGGTAGGGCTATCTTGGACGTCGAAACTCGGCCGGAGACCCAATTCGATTCATCCGTCATCATCATCGTCACGATCTTCTGGCCGTTCTGTTGTCAAAATGGCCGTCTCAGTCGACGAGAATAAGAAGACTTTCACTCTCAAGAAATCCGAGGAAGCTTTCAACGTCGCCAAGGTACCACCAGATCATCAATTTTCTGTCTTTCTCGTTTTTTCTCCCTCTTAACTGCTCTGATTGTAATATTTTCCAAATTGATGAGTTTTTTGATTTTGGTTAATCCTTGCGGTTACCTAGTTCAGGCGATTAATCTGTTAAAGTTTTCCGTTACATCATGACGCCGATGGTGAATAACCGTAATTTGTGAAATCCGTTTGCTGTCATTTGGCTTCTAATTGCAATTGATAACTTTGAAGATTATCTGCTTGGAAGTTGGTAAATATAGGTCTGATTGTGTTGTCATGTTGACCTCAATGTTCTGAAAGATGGGTTTGGTTTGAAAGTTGTAAAATTGTATGTGGTCAGGCTATGCTTCACAAACCCCTAAAGGGTGTGTGTTGTATTCAGCCATAACTAAGACCACTTTGGGTTGTAGCTAAGCTGCATTGGTCATTTGGTCATGAAAAGGCCAGTAATACTACATACCCAAAAACTTGCAGAGAAAGAAACCCAAATCAATGGTTGAAGATTTATTCATAATTCAAAATCAAGAGTTTAGATTCACTTGCATTGTGGCCCACACAACACATGATTAAATTTGAAACATTCATTTCGAATTTGGGGTAAAATTCTGACAACCTTTCTAGGTACATAGCATTTCCGCGAAAAGGCTCACAAGTTCTAACCAATACTACTTTGGGGCATAGTCCTAAGACCATGACAAAACCACCACTTTTCCTCATGGAGTGATTTGTACCATAGACTTTCCCCAGTGGATGAGGTGATTATGGTAATCGCCTCTAGAAGTGTGTGTGAAGAATGTACTGAGATGAACTTGTGGAACCTTGATAATTCTTCTAACGGTGATATGTCTTAAGTTTGGATAACATCATTAGTCAACCTTTTGTTATTATTATGTCATCAGCCAGCTAGAAGTAGTTCCTTATGCTGGTGTAGAATTATCATACATTTGACCAATCAGATATTGATAGAAGGTAAGCCCAAGCAAGTGAATATTGTGTGCATTGAGCGAGGAACATTTGTTTTAGTGGGGCCACTTTAGTATGTATTGAGGAACTTGAACAAATATATCCTGATTTGTGGTCTGTGGACATGGACACAAGTTACATATATTCTTCTTTCCAAGGGGCAATTCCTCCCCTGAATGTAAACATGGGGATTGAGGGAGATGAATACATTTTTTATGAGTGCAGATGCAAAACAACTATTGTTAGTGCTTTTTTACACTCAAGAAAGGAAGGATAAGGTTAAGCAGCATGAACACGAACATACAACACTACACGGACACGACACGAACACGCCACACTTTGATTTTAAGAAAACACAGGATACGACACATCTGGAATACATTAAAACTTTAGATTTTTATATATTTATTAAATGCCAGATATATGAATAATTCATTCAAAAGTAGCAAAATATGCACATATCACTAATTAAATTAGAAGCCCATATATTTGATCTTATAAATAGTTCAAAACAAATTTGGTGTGTAGAAGTTGTTTTTCGAATAATATAAAGCATTATTACTATGAAGAGATTTATCACATAGTATGTGTTCAGAAGATTCAAGAAATGTCATCAAAGTATCCACAAAGCGTTGAGCAAGTGTCTGGCATTATAAATTTATTTTTTTTTATGACACATTTAAGAAGTATCAGACATGCTTCTAAGTGTATTCGAGAAGTGTCGATATCCGACATGGGTGTCCAACGCAACACGCCTTCTCCATGAAATTGTTCATGCTTCTTAGGTATTAGGTATAACATAGCAAAATAATCCCTGTCATTACTTGTAGATAATGACGTCATTAATCATCAAGCGTCCGAAGGATGTAATAATTTTCTATTTACTTCAATAGCAATGCATGTAACTTGTAAGTACATCATTTGCCCATCTTTAGGACAGACAGGATGAAAAATACATCTTTTTGGTCCATATAGGTGCAGAGACATCACTATGGCATGTTGATAATCTTCCAAGACACTAATTTACATTTAATTTGTGTAATCCGCTGTATAAACCCCTGTTTGCTAGCTAGTAGTCATGTTAGTTACTTTGCGAATTTATCTGTTGAGAAATTCTGCCAGTCAGATGCTTAGGTTCACCATGCTTTTGAACATTGAACGGTCAGCATTACTTCTTGAAAAGCCGATCTCCACCATTGCCTCTAATAATCTTTCAAAGCAATCACGTGGTGACTACTTCAAGCCATAAATCGCTTTCTTCAATCGGCAGTTTGATATCAACAAGCTCGTGTTCGAACTGTAACACGGTTTTCAGTCTGCAAGAGGTCAATCAACCATGTTTAGGAGCTATCTCATATGGCTGTTGTGTATGAGAAACAGGTGCCAGTACGGGAGGGGGGTAGGTAAGCAATGGATTATTTAATGTACTAAATAAATTATCATCTTATATATTTTATTGAATAGTGAATAGTGAGGAGTGAGGAGTGAGGAGTGAGGAGTGAAGAGTGAAGAGTGAAGGGGCCTTCTTAATCAAATTTGAAGACAGACAAGAAAGGAGTTGATGTAAGTGGCACGGACTAGATCAAAAGACCTAGAAAGAAAAATATTGAAGTTAGAAATGGGTTCGCCCATTTGAGAACATGCTTTCTGTTAGATGGAACGGAAGTAAATTAACATGATTATGTGGCCACACCTCTCTGAAGGGTTCATACTGATTGTAACAACGCTCCGTAGTTTAGGTTTGTCTGTCGATTTTTCTTTGAAATCAACCTTATCTTCAGAATGGATGGAGTTTCTTAAACAAATATGGTGTTACCAAATTGAAAAAGAAAGCCTTTCTTAGTCAAATTTGAAGACAAGTAAAGAGTTAGGGTAAGTGAAAGGGACATCAAACGGGAAACAATCTTGTTTGTAGCTGGAGTGGACTGAATATCAGGTTTGTGAACATTTATTTTGGTAGATGGAACTAGATTACGTGCCACATTTCTTCCTCTATGATGCATTCATACTTCATACTGATTGTAAGATGCATTTGAGTTAGGTTTTGTCTCTAGCATTGTGTTATTCATCTTCTTATTATGTGTTACTATTATATTGCAGCGTATCTTATGCTTAGGTTGGTTGACATTAGCTACTTCAAATTTCCTATTTTACTCCTTTAACACTGTGGACAGGAATTGATGCCAGGAGGTGTAAATTCTCCTGTACGTGCTTTCAAATCAGTTGGTGGGCAGCCTATTGTGATGGATTCTGTCAAAGGCTCTCACATGTGGGACATAGATGGCAATGAGTACATCGATTATGTTGGTTCATGGGGACCAGCCATCATTGGTCATGCGGATGATAAGGTTCTATTCCTATCTCTATTCCCCGATTGTATATTTGCATTAGATTATCTAAGATTATTGTTCATCAAGACTAAAGGCAATCTGGATATTCAACACTAAAAATATCACAAACTTGATTATTTTGGGGGCTACATTTATTTTGCTGTGCCTTTTCTTTTTCTTCTTTCAATGTTCCCATTTCCTTGAGTGAAAAGGAGATGTACTTGTAAAAGTTCTATTTATTTCCTCCATAGAAGTTGGTTCTCTTTAGGATTACAATTTACATTTATCCTTTGACAAAGAGCATACTCTTGTAAATAAGATCATGCTTGCCAAGACTTTGCCTTAAAAATATGATTCCAGATGAAGGAAAGCTTTCTATTGGTTTATATAAGATGGAGATCCTTCATCAGAAATATGGGAGTCAGCGTTAGCACCCCTATTCCGCTAAAAAAGGAAGAGAAAGGAAAAATGAATGGAAGATCTAACTATCATATTTTGCCTCTCCAATCAGTCAAAGAAGATCAGTCTCTTGGAATTCAGCTTCTACTAATTGAGTTCCCACGGAAAAAAAATGGAAATGAATTACACAGAATCATCACAAATACGAAACTCCATGGACTAAACTTTTTATACTGCAGGTACTTGCAGCTTTGGCTGAAACAATGAAGAAGGGAACGAGCTTTGGTGCTCCATGTCTTCTAGAAAATGTTCTGGCGGAGATGGTCATCTCGGCTGTTCCAACTATAGAAATGATCCGGTTTGTAAATTCAGGCACAGAAGCATGCATGTCTGTTCTCCGCCTGGCTCGTGCCTTCACTGGCCGGGAGAAGATCATCAAGTTTGAGGGTTGCTACCACGGCCATGCAGATCCGTTTCTGGTTAAGGCAGGCAGCGGGGTTGCCACCCTAGGACTCCCTGATTCCCCTGGTGTTCCCAAGGCAGCCACCTTTGAAACACTAATATCCCCCTACAATGACATTTCAACTGTTAAAAATCTCTTTGACGTGAATAAAGGAGAGATTGCAGCAGTTATGCTTGAGCCTGTTGTTGGGAACTCGGGCTTCATTGCTCCTAAACCTGGTTTCCTTGACGACCTTCGTCGGATCACTAAAGAAAATGATGCTCTTCTGATATTTGATGAAGTTATGACCGGTTTTCGTTTGTCTTATGGTGGAGCTCAGGAATATTTTGGAATAACACCCGATTTAACCACTCTCGGGAAGATCATTGGTGGTGGCCTTCCAGTTGGAGCATATGGAGGAAGGAGGGAAATTATGGAGATGGTTGCGCCAGCCGGACCAATGTACCAAGCTGGGACTCTCAGTGGAAACCCCTTGGCAATGACTGCGGGGATCCACACCCTTAAACGGTTGAAAGAGCCGGGAAGTTATGAGTACTTAAATAAAATCACGGGTGATCTTGTTCAGGGCATCGTTGATGCTGGGAAGAGGGCCGGGCACGCAATTTGTGGCGGGTATATAAGGGGGATGTTTGGGTTTTTCTTCTCAGAAGGGCCTGTCTACGAATTTGCAGATGCAAAGAAGAGTGACACTGCAAAGTTTGCGAGGTTTTTCAGGGGTATGCTAGAGGAAGGTGTTTACTTTGCACCATCACAATTCGAGGCTGGTTTTACTAGCTTGGCGCATACCCCGGAGGATATCCAATTGACAATTGATGTGGCTGAGAAGGTTTTCCGGAAACTTTAAAGCTATGATCTCTGGCTCCTTAATTTGCCATTTTTCCCCCTTCCCTCCATCAAGGTTGTCTTTTTGCAGGCAATCAACACTGTTTTTTCTAGGCTTTCCTTTGATTGCAGAACTGTGTAGTGTAACTCTAAAAGCTTTTGTACTCATGTACATTGTTGATTGTATCATCCAGTATTTAAGTAAGATGTAATCTCATTTGTATTTTCTTCTTTCTCTCGGCCCATTCGTGCACCCTCCATCTTGCCTCAATCCCGCTTGCAGTTGGGATAAGTTTGGGGTTCAACCATATGTAAAGATGATGTCATTTGGTTGTTGGTCATCTTTGATTAGAATTTTCAATTAGTTATGAACTTTAGGTAATGAGGATTTGTTTAGGATTCACTTTAATGGTAAGGGGTCCCGGGTCCGCAATGTACTTCCGAATAGGCGCGGGATCAAAATAAGATGGAATGGATTTTTCTTTCACCGAGTTGTTGGACGACTCTTCAATAACCTACCCCTTCGACACTTCTTTCATTGTATATCCCTTCCAACCTTAGGAGGTGGCAATATCGAATCGCTTAGCATCCACAATCCGTCGCAGTTCGCTTCAACTGAGCAAGTTCAATTGGACATGTAAAGATATAGGGATGTAGTAGTGAACAATGGAGAATTTGAGGGCAAACTTCTCCCTCTATGCTGCTCCATGCTCTGCTGCTCTCTTTTCTTGCTCTTGTTGTTCTGTTCTCTTTTCTTTCCCTACTGGTTGTACACTAGGGTTTTAATTTAATTTATTCTTCTAAGCTCTAAATGTTCCTAAACTTTAATTTGTGAAGTTCATTATTTAGCCTCCTGAATTGTGTCTTTCAGTTTTTTTTTTCTTTTGATTAATCTTGTCTTCTCTGGACTTACCTTATTTTTAGTCAAAATTTTTAGTTTTTTTGATATCGTCTCGCTATTTAATAATAAATTTTCACTCAAATATATTGCAGTGGATATTTGGTAAAATTATTGCTAATGATTTTTAACTTTTAAATATTAATTTTAATTTTAAGGTATAATTTTTTTTAAACATATACAATTTTTGCTATTAGCTATAATTTTTTTTTTTTCTATTTCAGTTACAGACTATAATCTTTATTAAATACTCACAACTTTTGATACAAATTATAATTTATAAATTACTATTTTCAACAATGTCAAACACCATCGCAATAATTGTTAAAAATCTAGTACTTAAATTTAAAAATTAATGACATGATTGATTGGATTAATATAAGGAGATATATAATTCTAGTCCCATGAGACTAGTAATGAATGAATTATTAATGCCACATTTTTTTAAGTATTATATATTTCACATTTTGTGAGATTAGTTATCCAATGAATACATAATTTTTTCACCACTTGTTGAATTCAAATAAGAGAAATATAATCTCAATGAATATATAATTCAATTTCATGTCTAATCTAATCAATCAAACATGTCCTAAATGTTTGATTGAAGGATTATGTCATGAAATTTGCTTATTTTGCCATTGTGTGATAGTTTCACATTGTCACCGGTGTTTTTAAATACAAATATTGCTATACCCGCATTTCTTCATATGTATAAATATTCATACATCTTGTACAAATACTTCATTGTATGTGGTGGATGCACTTTTTTTTGTGGTATATTTAGAATTACTTTTTATTCTCACATTTGATATGTAATTTTGGAAGTGAGTATACATCCTAAGAAATTAGCTTTGTCACCTCTTATTATTACTTTACATAAAATAATACACGAGTGTGTGACAGTATTGTAGTAATAATAAAATAAGTGAAATTCATGATACATTTTTTTAATAACATATATACATGCATAAAATAAAATATTAAAATATTTTATTTTTCACATAACAATGGTCTCGTTTGGGTAACTTTCTTATTTACTTATAAGTCAAATAAACAGCAATTAAGCAAGATTTAAATCAATAAACAAATAAGCTAATAAGCTAAATAATTAATTTTTAAGTAAGATTTAAGCTAAACGGACTTACTTATTTAAGCCAATAAACAAATAAGTTATTTATCTAAACGTACGTGCTTATTTAAGCCAATAAGTAAATAAACAAATAAGTAAATAAGTTATTTACTCAAACAAACTTGCTTATTTATATTTTTACTTATTTTATAATAAAATAAGTAAATAAATTATTTATCCAAACGGAGCGATTATTATTTGTAATGTAGCGCGCTATTATTATCCAGCAGGTTGGGGGTGGAGTCAATGTGTGGTTTCCTCTTTATTTAAGATGGTACAACTTTTTAATCTTTTTATTATTAAATCTAGTACTAATAATCTCAATACTTCTTGTCGTTATCAAATTCCTCTTTAGTAGTACATTTGCATTCGGTAATTGGAATGCGAAAAAAACTGATTATTTTCTTCTTTTTTTTTGAATCACTCATTTGTATTAGTAAATAAGAGGTAAATGAAGAGAAATTAAAAGAAATAAAGAGAGAATTTTTTGCACAATGATCACTTTTTGAATTTGTCCAAAATAAAAAAAAATTGAAGAAAAAAAGAACTATTTAGACACTAATATTCCAAGATTAACCATTCAAAAAGAAAACTCCAAATCCACTCGTTGTAAAGTTAAATAGGTAAATAATACCAAGTATTTTCTTTTATGTAAGCTAACAAACAAAATATAAGAGAAATAGTTATTTTTTCTCTACTTTTTTTTTCTATTTATTTAAACAAATAAGTAGAAAAAATACAATCTTTTCTCTCTCTCTCTCTCTCTCTCTCTCTCTTCTATCCTAACGAAAGTAATTCTTTCTATTTTCTAACGTAAGTAATTTTTTCTATTTTCTTCTCTCTCAAAATTATTAAATGGATTCTAAGAGCTTGTTTGTTATCTCAAATTTGGGAATTCGAATTGGCCTAAGAAATATGTGGGATTCATTTTTTGAATTGTCTGTTGGAATTTAGAATGCAAGATACTCAAACTAATAGGGTGTCAAATTTTAGACTATTAATGGGATTATTAATACCAAACTACTGATATATTTTAGTTTATTTGTTATTTTGGATAAAATTAGATAAAATAAAAAAATAAATAATAATAAGGAACCCAAAAAAATTTTTAGAGACTTTTGGTTTAAGGTTCATACTTAATATTTCATACAATATTAGGTGCAATAAAAAGAATTTTAACTCTTAAGCTTCATTCATTTAACAGGAAAGGAAATGGAAAAAAAAAATAACCGTTTTATTTTCTTGCATGTGTGTTTAGTTAATTCAGGAAAATATGAATCTAAAAAAAGATACTTTTTTTTTACGAGAAACATATTTTTCCATAAGAAAAATCTTGTAAAAAGTATAAAATTATGCATCGCAGGAAATTTAAAATTTTTTTATCAATATTCTTGCAAACTATACATGTAACGAAAACTAATTACTTTATATATATATATATATATATATATATATACACACACACACACTTCACTTTTCTTGTAAATTAGTTTCTTGTATGATTTTTTCGACAACCGAACATAGCCTTAAAATTCATTGGATTAAAATGTACCAAAATACCTCTATTACTCTAAATAGCATTCATCTCTCCACCTCAACAAATTATCTCTCCGTCTCAACACTCTCATCCCTCTACATTCGGCGACCACTGACGAGCTCTAGTAACCAGCTCCAACAACTGCCAGTGATAACTCTGGTAATTTTCAATCACTACTTTCGGCAACATCTAGCGACTAACTCCGACGACTATTAAATCAGAAATAATTTTATATGTTTGTAAAGAGACCACCCCTCTGCCGAAGCCTGCAGCAAGATATTGTCTAATTTTAATCACTTGGACACACACGATTTTGTTCTTCCTCTTAAAAAAAGATCTCTTGTGGGTTGAGGGTATAGCACACCTTATAAGGTGGGTTGAGAGCCCCTAATCGGGCAACGTGGGATTTTATCCCTTTACATTACCCCCCAGCGTGTGGGTCTACGTGGTGGAACTAGGGTTCCCACAGACGGCGCCAATTGAAAGGACCACCCCTCTAATGGAGCTTGCACCAAAATATTGTCCGGTTTTTACCACTTAGGCACACACGATTTCGTTCTTCCTCTTAAGAAAATGTCTTTTGATGGGTTGAGAGTGTAGCATACCTTATAAGGTGAGTTGAGATCCCCTAACCGAGCAATGTGAGATTCTATCCCCTTACAGTTTGCATATAGAAAAAGTAATCATTTAGTATCTTGTATTGTCTTCGTGACTAATAGGATGGTGACAGTACGTAGATATATATAGTATAATTTTTTGAACAAAAATAAATTTAGCTATTTGAATACAATGAATAGTAAAATTTATTTTTAGTATAATTAGTGTTGGAGCGAACATAAATAAATATTCTTGTTCGAATATAGTTAACAATAAAGTTTATATATCTTTAGTGTGGCTATTATTAAAGCGAGCTGAGATAAATTTTATTATCTGAATACATCGAATGTAAAAATTGCACGGTGAGAAATTGCATAGTTCATGTACGGTTAATTAGAGTGAGATAAATAATGAAATAAAAGTTGTTAAATTATTGTTAATCGTTAAATAAAGAGAAAAAATAATTTGAAGATTAGTTATTCCATAAGTAATCCAAAGCATAAATATATATAAATATATAAACTTACAATATTAACTTGCAATATTAATTGTTCTTTTATTTTATTTTATGTAATCAGATTATCAAACATAGCATATTATCCCAAAATTCCTCATTCCCTAAAGTCCACCTTTCCAAATTCTTAATTATTTTGAGGAATATTCATCATTCAAAATTGTCAGCGAACATAGTGGCGATGGAGACACTGATATGGTGGGTCATTTTCTCACCGAGTTCTGCCTACTTTCCAGTCACTTGACACTAGAAAGGGAATCTCTCAATCTCTCTCAACCATTAGGGAAGACGGGTGCGTGTTGTGACGTTCAGGGACCACTCGTAATTGTTTCTTTAATGAATTTGGCTTATAAATGCATTTTTATGATTGGATTCGTTTATTTTGTATAG